>CM054058.1:66578166-66678185 GCA_028641055.1 Alopecurus myosuroides | reverse complement strand
CTATATGCATGCCCCTGATGAACCTTGTCTATAGTTCAAGGAGACAAAAATTAGGGCCAACAATTTTTTTCTAACAACATGCTTGTTTTAACCAAAATGTGTTTATGATATTAATCGCATTTTCAATGCAAGTTTTGTTTCTTTATAAAACCAATATCAAATTTTCCAGAAAACAATTCTATAACTTTTCCCTGATGTTTTCCCCGATGTTACTTGGGTGATTTTTATTCCAAGACTTGGATCATTCTTGACTTCATCTTTAAATAAACTTTTAACTTTGTTGGATCCAAGAAAAAAAATTCAAAATGATTTATGGAAGTTTTCTTTTAAGTTTTCTATAGAAACTATTCCCAGAAAATATAGCCAAGTACCTGTTTTCCACCTTTGTTTTCACTAGGCTATAATATGTTATTTTATGTTTTCTTAAATTTTGTTTGTTCCTTGATATATGGACTACAAATCCATAAGATTGGTTTGATTTTTGAAATAAGAGAAACAATCTTTTGCTTGTTGTTTTTGTGGAAGAAAAATAAGGCAGAAAAAGGCATTTTTAGAAAATAGAGAAAAACAGAAAGTACACATTTTCCCACTTTGTTTTCATAGCCCTAAAATATTTCAAATTTGTTTTCAAAAGATGTTTCTGAAATTTAAAACATTTTTAACAAACTCCAACTTGGAAAACAAAAATTGGAATACATTTGGTCTCTGAAAACAAAACGAACCCATGCGCCGCTGCTGCTCAACGTCTACCCCTACTTCTCCTACGCGAGCAACACCAAGGACATCGACCTCAACTACGCGCTCTTCGAGCCCAGCTCCACAGTCATCAGGGACAACGGCCTTACCTACACCAACCTTTTTGGTGCCATGGTCGACGCCGTGTACACGGCGTTGAGGAGGGAAAACGTGGTACTGCCCGTCGTGATCTCGGAGAGCGGGTGGCCGTCCGCCGGCGGTGTTGGCGCCAGCGTTGCCAACGCACAGAGATACAACCAGAACCTCATCAACAACGCCGGCAAGGGCACGCCATATAGGTCACAGGCTTTGGAGCTCTACTTTAGAAAACAGAGAAAAACAGAAAGTACACATTTTCCCACTTTGTTTTCATAGCCTTAAAATATTTCAAATTTATTTTCAAAAGATGTTTTTGAAATTTTAAAACATGTTTAACAAACTCCAACTTGGAAAACAAAAATTGGAATCCATTTGGTCTCTGAAAACATTACAAACTTTTTGCTCATTTCTTCTGTTTTCCAACACTTAGAAAAAATTGGTAAGTGTTAACTGAATTTTCTGAAATTTTGCAACAGTGGTAGATACAGTTTTGGAAAGATGTTTTCATTGCCTTTTATTGCAAGTTTTGAAGTGATACCTTATCTAGTGTGTTGACCTAGGTATATACTCTACTTTGGATCCTTTGGTGAGCTTCTAGAAGGCTTAGGGAGGAAGAAAACATGTGATAAAAGAGAGGGGGACAGTGCTGATGTGGCATGGCATGGGAACCCATGACTTGACCCATTGTGGCCACACCTTGCCCTCTTCTCCGCCCCAAAGGCCATTTTGGACTTGCCCCTTGACCCTCCTTGCCCCTTGACACCACCCCTTGCCAAGGGACACCAAGGACATGCCCTGGACACCCCCATGCCATTCAATGGCATCAACCCAAGCTCACCCTCATGCCATTCGTTCACCCCCGTGGCTATAAGCCCCAAAGGTTGTGTCCCTTTCGCCACCTAGCTCCCCAACCTAGCCTCAGCCCTCCTCTTATTCTCTGCGAGTGAGGAGAAGCTCGCTCTGCCCTTTGCCCGTGGAACCTTCCCGGGAAGGTTACCGCCACCTCTGTGCTCTGTTCCATGCCTTCTTTGTTGCGTTAGAAATCCATGCTCGAGGAGCACGTCCTTGACATGGGCGTTTGGCTTGTGGACCTGTAGGTTCGTGGCGCCCTCCATGGCCCATGAAGGACGTCCTCGAGCACCACCGTCTTTTGGAGCGTTGTCGTCAAAGCTGCACGCATCCCCTGCCTTCCTTGACCTCCCTCTGGCCCTGCAGCACCTCTACATCGCCCAGAACTGCCCCTAGGTGAGCCGCCATGAACACCCAATTTTTTCTAGGTTTTCTTCCCATGTTTGCATGGCTAGAGGTTGAAGATGCACAACAGTCGTCGATCTGGTCTAATATCATCCGTCCGCACTCACTTACCTCTTCACTCCACGTCCAGGCCAGCCCAGCCCAGTAGCAGCTCGACCACAGCAGATCCGGCCGGCTCAGTGTTTTTTTCCTGTGAGTTATCTCGTTTCCTATTAGGTAGAAACTCACATGTAGCTTTGGCCTTGGTAAAAATAGAAATAATAGGTTTTTGACTAAACCAAAAATCAGGGTGGTAGCTAAGCAAATTCCTGACCATATCCAAGTGGTGGTTTCACTTTTGCGTTTTTATTTTTGGAGTAGTATTTATTTTTCCAAAGAATATCTGTTAAACCATTTCCCGCATAACGTTTTGTGTGTGTCTCCATTTCGCTAAAACCAAACTGTTTTGAGTATCTAGTGAGTAGATCTATCCATAGGACTTGGCCTCACATCAAGGTGAGTTACCAAATGGAAATGCCATCCATTTCGGTAAATTACCAGTAGGCATTTCTAGGATTTTTAGAAGGAGTTTAAAAATGTTATTTGAGGTTAATCCAATTGGATGAGTTTGGCTGTGACAAGGTCTATGTAATCCTAGCTTGGGTGAATTTTTGGATCTCCAGATTATTTTTGGTGAGCCTTTTTAGATACAACAGCTTTTCTGTTTTCTTTGTTATGTGTGTATTTGTTTGTAATAAAATGTTTGATTGTTTGATATTTTGTTCCTAGCATGTATAGACGTGTTACACTTATTATTAAGTTGTTTCCTTGCAGTACACCTAACTTAGGAAGTGTGTGCATGATTGGAAATCATTTGGTTATAGAAATAGCATTTGTTTGTTTTCTAGTATTTATTTTGACTAGTTGTGTGAGAAAATCTTTGTGTGTTTGTGCACTAAGTTTTTGATGATGTTTGAGTTGAGTCCAGTACCATTTTTGTACTGATATTAGGATAGGTAGTTCTCTTGTTAGTTTGCACTTGATTTTATAGAGATGCATGTGTAGCATTTGTTTGCTTGTTTGCACTTTATTGTTTTCACTAGTGTATTAGTTGAGTGGTGATTGCTTTGATAGGTTAATTTTGTCATGTGTGACCAGAGGCCTTGTTACCTATAATGCGTTGGTATTAGTGGGCCAATAACCCACTGGTTCCATTGCATTTTGGGTAGGGATGCAAATCCTCTACCATGCACTTGTGTGTTAATAACATGTATTTCTATATGTGAGTTTAATATTTTCCACCAAGGAAAATGGGTTGTTTGTTTTACTTGATGATTGAAGTGTGTAGTATTTCCTTTTTGAATCCTATGTGTGTTACGTGTGTTTCATTTGTTAACATAATTTTCCCTTAGGAGTATCATGTTAAGAAGTGTTTCACTATTGCTTTGTTAAATTAATTATTGTTTGCAAATAGAATGTTTTCCTAGTGATTGAGAAATTATTTGTGAATGGATTTGATTGAGTTTTTGGATTTTTGAAAGTGTTTAGTTAAGCTTGCGTTGACTGCATAGCTACTGGTTGTATAGCTTGTACTTTGATTGCTTGCTATTTAATTGATTAGAAAAGCATGTATTACTAGAATGGAGTGATGCTTGGTTAGTAGATGTTTTCACAGAATTATTTTAGTGTATTTGATTACTAGCATGTGTAAATTTTGTGTGCTGTTAGTAGTTATATTTATTCATGAGTTGCTTGTTTAGGATCATGCATCCTTGTAGTGATGTTCGCTTCTCTAGTGATGCATTAGTGCCACCACTAGATATTATGAGTTGCTCTAGTATTGTTGTCTGTTACTCCCTCCGTCTGGAATTAAATGTCACAAAATTTGACAAAAGTGGATGTATCTGGACATAATTTAGTGTTAGATACATCCATTTTTGTCAAACTTTGTGACACTTAATTTCGGACGGAGGGAGTATTTTAAAAGTGTATGATTTATTCTAGCATGTTTAGGAGGTTATTACTTCTGTTATTATGCCATGACTTCTTGAGTGGCTTTTTTCTATAGTTGTAGAATACAATTATTTCTTATAGCATGCTTGTGTAGAATTCTCATACTAGAATACCATTAGTGCACTCCTGTTTTTATGTTATTTGATAGGAGTATTATCCCTTGTGATGATTGTGTTTTAAAGTGTATTTTATGACTTGTTACCAATGGTTGAGGTACTGATTTTTTTAGTTAATTTTCATGATTGATGGATTCCATAACTTTGGGTAGACATTAGCATAGTCTATAACTAGCTTATTCATATGTGTGGTGTTTGCTTGGTGTTTGGAGACTTATCTGAGTGATTGCCTTATCGTGAGTATTATACTTATGCTATTGTTGTGCTAGTGTTGTTGTTGTTCTTAGTAGTATCTTGTTATCTATGCATTTAGTTTAATCATGAACTTGTTTGGTGATGATTGCTTGTGTGTTTTTAATACCCACTGCCACGGGTATTGCTTTGATTGATTGTTAGTATTTTAGTAGCCTCACCTTTTATACCCACAAGCTATATTTCAGCTTCTTGGATATCTTATTATGAGAGTGGTACACCACTCCATACATGGTATGTAAGATGTGGGATATGGTTTCTCAACCATATGTTTGTTTGACGATAGTATTGCACCATGAGAGTTTGTGAGATATTTTTCTCGATAACGTTTGAGTGTTTGCGCTAATATAAATTTGCTTGCTGTATGTCTTGTTTAGTTGTTTGGCCTTTAGTTTTGAGTTTGTGTCCTTTATTCTTTTACGACGTTATAAAATGAAGGAGAAGAAGAAGCAGTTGTGGAGCTGTGCGTCAAGTTCAAGCTACTTCAAGGCCAGGGACACTAAGAGTTTTAAGGCAAGTCATCCTGATGCTTCCTGTTATACTACACTTATCATTATCTATCATGCATGTTTTACTTCTAAAAGGTTTTACAAAACTTTGATTACCAAAAACTATTTTTGAGTGACTGTTACTACTATTAATATTATATATCATTACTATGCTAGTATTTGATACTTGGTGTTACCAAGCCCATAGCCACCATATGGTATTTATTACCACTGAAAATTATAAGTCCCTAATGGACATCCTAAAAATATGTTTTCGCAAAACAAAGTCTTTATGGAAAACCTGGTGGGAAGGCGAAGCCTTACTCACCGGAGGATTGTTGAAGTGGTCATTTTTGGGAAAATGTGTTTTCAAAAATGACACATAACCTAGTATTCGCCGGACAACTTTTACCGTACTACCACCCTACCCCAACATGGGCACGGGGATTAACTTGAAGTTTGTTATTGTTAGCGTATGTTCTATCTCAATTTGGTATAAGGGTCGTCGTGCCGTCGAACCGATTGTCGCTAGGTGGTGTATACGGGACATACAAAGTGAGGGATTAAGTTACCCCCCGGTCGCAGCAGTTGGGTCCCCTGCTGTGGCGCTGGTCGACAGGATGCCGGGGGAATCGGGCTCAACTCAAAAGATAGACATATTCTAGCTTGATCATAGTGGATGGTTAGGATCAGTTATCTGATGTTCACATACTGTTGTTACAGTCTGTGGTTGGTCACGGCGGATGTACTGAATCTTGTGGATTGTGTACACCTCTACAGAGTAAAACTATTCGGAATAGCCGCGTCCTCGGATATGGACAGTTGAATGGCCATGTAGCTAGCATTGTGTAAATGTTTTCAAAAAGGAGCTTTCAAAAAGGTGTTGGACTTATGAAGAACTGAAAGGAGGAAAATTTTGTACCGTGGAGGTACCGTTGATGAAAAGCCAGCAGTTTTTTTTAGAAGGAGTTTTGCAAAGAAAATCTTTCTTTTCTAAACAAACACTGGAAGTTGTTTTCCAAGAAGTTTTGCAAAGAGAAAACTTTCTTTTAAACAAAGTTTTACAAAACCTCTTGTACATGTGATATCTACAAGAGAAAGAAAACTATATTATTTTCTTTTGAAGTATCTTCTTCAACAAAGATACAGAGATATTCAAAATCAACTATGATATGTCTTACACATATCATTGATAGTGAACCCTATGTATAGCCTACCTACTCCACTATATAAGCATACTTGCATTTTGGAAAGCTACATGATGGGTGTCTTGCTGAGTACATTCAAATTTACTCATATTGGTTTCGTCCGTGGTATTTACTAGCCATACTTCGAGAAGGAGTCTCAGAAGGAGATCTATGAAGAGGAGTACAGCGCTAATGGCTTTGCGAACTAGGATCGTCTCCCGGTCAACAGCCTGTAGGTTAAGGCGTGACTTGAGCTCTACTACATTTTGTGTGTTTAGTC
Organism: Alopecurus myosuroides; assembly: GCA_028641055.1. Taxonomy (NCBI): domain Eukaryota; kingdom Viridiplantae; phylum Streptophyta; class Magnoliopsida; order Poales; family Poaceae; genus Alopecurus; species Alopecurus myosuroides. The sequence continues at coordinate 66,671,782 of CM054058.1, read as the reverse complement.
TTTTGTTGTGTGTGTGGTGTGTTGCCCTGCGTGGCTGTTGTGTTGGACTTGGTCATGTGACCATGTTCCTTTTGCAAGTTTTTTATGCAATCGTGTAATGGATATTGTATATGTGTACCAACTTGATATGTTGTTCACGACTGGTGTGATCTGGGATCGTGAATGTATGCATATCGGAGGTGTCCTTGAACAGTGGTTCTGGGGGACCTTACAGAGTTGGTATCAGAGTTGTCCTGACCTTAGGAGACCATAGTTAGCATGAACGTTAGCCAGTACTCTGACAATAGAAGTTAATAAAACCATATCACTAAGATGACTGTTTACCAAAATATTTTACATATTCCAGCCCTTAGTGTTTTTGGAAAACTCTACTTATACTAAGTTACCTTTGAGTATCTTAAAGTTTTGCACATTGTTACCTAACTTAAACTACACCTAACCATTGGTGTAGATGGCAACCGTCTTCACCGAGTCCTTCCGGCTGGGATCGCATGCACCATGCTACCGCCGTTTTGAGAAGGACTTGATCAAGATGGCTAGTCTTATCGATCGCCCAGTACCTGAGTTGAAGGGAGCAGATTCACCATAATGGACGAGAATTGTCCTGGTTGGTGGTTTGTACCATTCGTGCACCCTTTCTAGCACCGTCAACCCCAGAGATCACTTATGAAGTGATGGAGAACAGTTGGGAAGATGGTATCCTTAGAGTGATGCAGCTGACCATTGCCAAGCTCGCGAACTTTTTTCTCGACAAGTTTGAAGGCACCCCTATAGACACTATGGGAGGCGCGATGAAAATGACAATCCCATAGATGTCACTGAAGACTTTATGTTTGCTCGTCACTTCCAGCACATGGAGGGACAACTGTACAACACTCAGTTCTCCCTTGATAAGCTCAGAGGAGAGTTTGACACCCGAGGAAGAGAGATCATCCAGCTAGAGAAAGACCTGAGAGTTTCCTCTGCTACCGAGCGTCGTATCGTGGCACAAAGGAAGACCATGAAGTATGTTGACTCCCACCTCCGTGCACAAGTGAGAAGCCTTCAATAACATCTTGCAACTAGTCAAGCTAGAGTTGAAGAGTTGGAGGAACAGCTACGCGCTTCCTCGAGCACTTAGGATTGCCGCGGGATGTTAGGAGCCTGTGTTATTCCCACCCAAGACGCTTGTTTGTTATGTTGTGTGAACTCTTCTAAGAGCTATGTGTGTGCTAGATGTGTTGTAAGCCTTATGATATTGCCATGTGAACCTTACGTTAGGTTATGCTTGTTAAAGACTCTATTTCTTGTGTATGTTAGTCTTTGTTTGTGATTGTGAGAGCTTCTTAGATGCTTGTTTGTTGGTGTGTTACCTACCGTTCTCATCTCTGTTATGAGCCGGTTTGTTTCACAAGTTCTCAAAAAAAAAACACCCTTTTGTTTACTCTCGTCTTACCATTCTTTTTCTTCAGCATGGCCAGCGATTTACCTCCACCACCGGAGCCGACAGTTGCCCAACTGTTTTCTCTTATAATGGAAAGACCGCGAAGCCGCTCGTGCTGAACATGTTGCCACACATGCCGCCCTGGAGCATTTGACTCAGCTTGTCACCACCAATGCTGAGAATAATGTTATCCTTACGAGAGAATACCAATGCTGAGTGTTTTCATAACCCCTTTCGGGGCCTTTTGTTACAAGACAATGACATTTGGACTGAAGAACGCTGGCGCAACCTATCAACGGTGTATTCAGAAGTGCTTCGAGGACCAAATTGGACGCAACGTACACGCTTATGTAGACGATGTGGTGATCAAGACCAGAAAGGCGGAGACATTTATCGATGATCTAAAGGAAACATTCAAGAACTTGAGAAGGTATCAGATGAAACTTAACCCGACAAAGTGCGTTTTTGGAGTTCCAGCCGGGAAATTACTCGGCTTTATCGTTTCTGAGAGAGGAATTGAAGCAAACCCGGACAAAATCAAAGCTATCCAGAGTCTGAAAAAGCCGGAAAATTTGAAACATGTTCAGAAGCTCACAGGGTGCGTAGCAGCGCTCAGCCGGTTTATATCCAGACTCGGAGAAAAGGCGATACCCTTGTACCGTCTCTTGAAAAAATCCGATAAATTCGTATGGGACCAAGAGGCGGACGAAGCGTTTGAGGCACTAAAAAAGCAGCTATCTGAGGCACCAGTCCTAGCAGCTCCAGGTCCTAAAGAACCCATGTTACTATACGTGGTAGCAGGGCCCCGGGCGGTTAGCGCAGTGGTTGTTGTCGAGCGAAAGGAAGATGGAAAAGGGTACCCGGTCCAGAGGCCGGTTTACTATGTCAGTGAGGTATTATCAGGAGCAAAACAACGCTGTCCACATTGGCAAAAGATGGTTTTCGGGGTCTTCATGGCCAGCCGGAAATTGAAGCCATACTTTCAGGAACACCCCATAACAGTGGTTAGTTCTATACCAATGTCGGATATCATCAGAAACTCGGATGCAACAGGCAGAATAGCCAAGTGGGCGATAGAGATGGGAGATTATCATATCAGCTACGAGCCAAGATCAGCAATCAAATCTCAAGCTCTAGTCGATTTTGTTAACGATTGGACACACACAGGCATGCCCACCATAGCTCCGAACTCCGAGTCCTGGATCATGCACTTTGATGGCTCTAAGCAATATGAGGGGTCGGGAGCCGGAGTGGTACTAACATCACCCAAAGGAGACAAGTTGAGCTACGTGCTGCAGATTCACTTTGATTGTTCCAACAACGTGGCCGAGTATGAGGCCTTATTGCACGGCCTAAAGGTAGCGAAGGAGATGAATATCAAGAGGATACGGTGCTTTGGAGATTCGGACCTTGTGGTACAGCAGGTCTCAGGAACTTGGGCTAGAAAGGACGCAACTATGGCAGCATATCACAGAGAGGTTGACAGAGTTGCCGGATGTTTTTCCGGGTATGAGGTGGAGCACATAGACAGAAGAAAAAACGAGGCAGGAGATGCACTCGCCAGACTCGGCTCGCGCAGAGATCCGGTTCCACCTAACGTTTTCCTGGATGAGCTATGGCGACCATCAGTTAAAACCGAGTCTGAGGAAGAACTGGCAAGTCAAGAACCGGATTTGGAGCTCGTGGCCACAATACGTGCTGTTCCAGAGTGGACAGAACCGTTCCTGGCCTACCTATCACGGGGCGAGTTACCGCAGCAGGAAGTATTAGCAAGACAAATTCTGAGGCGAGCAAAAGGATATTCTATCATCAATGGAGAGTTATACAAGAGAAGTGCAGCAGGAGTCTTTTTGCGCTGTGTAGCACCAGAAGAAGGCCAACAGATCCTCAAGGAAATACATGAAGGCGATTGTGGGCATCATGCATCCACAAGATCCCTTGTGGCCAAAGCTTATCGACGTGGTTTTTTCTGGCTCACGGCCCTAGCAGACGCGGAGCGCTTGGTGGCAAGATGTGATGGGTGTCAAAGGTACGCTCGCCAAACCCATGTGCCGGCTATGGAACTACGGACTATCCCGTTAACTTGGCTGTTCGCTGTTTGGGGTATGGACATGGTTGGCCCCTTTCACATGTCACCTTGCAAAAAGACGCACCTCTTGGTGGCCATTGACAAGTTTACCAAGTGGGTTGAGGTTATGCCAGTTACCAACTGTGAAGCAATTACAGCAGTCAAGTTCCTGAAAAGGATTATCTATCGGTTCGGGTATCCCCATAGCATAATTACCGACAATGGAACCAATATGTCCCTTGGCGAGATGGAGAAATTTTGTGGTAACAATGGAATTCGGCTTGACGTAGCTTCAGTGGCCCATCCACAGGCTAATGGACAAGTGGAGAGGGAAAATCAAGAATTGCTTCATGGATTAAAGCCACAATTGCGAGTTCCGTGTATCAGAGCTACTGGTGCCTGGGTTGAAGAATTACCTGCAGTGGTTTGGGGTATCAACACAACACCAAACAGATCCACTCAGATGACACCGTTTTTCATGGTTTATGGTGCAGAGGCGGTGTTGCCGAGTGATATCATCCATGACTCGCCTCGAGTCTCGGCTTACGTCGAGGTAGAGAACGAGAAGACCCGGCAGGACGCCATGGATATGCTAGAAGAAGAAAGGGAACAAGCACTGGAAAGATCAGCCATATATCAGCAGGATCTGCGGAGATATCATAGCCGGCGTGTGAAAACCCGGGTCTTCCAGGAAGGAGACCTGGTTCTGCGCCTGGTACAGTCAAAAGAAGGAAAACATAAGTTATCACCGCCATGGGAAGGACCGTTTATCATAAGCCGGAATCTGCACAATGGATCGTATTACTTGATAGATGCAAGGGAAGAGTCGGCTACGGTTAACGACACCGCTCATACCACTTCATCTATGCAAGAGAAAGAAAGACCATGGAACGTAGCTCAGCTACGTCCCTACTATACCTAGTATAGACCAGACCCACAAGTGGAATTACACGATGTAACAGGCAGCAGGTTTCAGACGCACTCTTTTCCTATCGAGGGTACCTAAGGGGACTGGAGGGTTTTTAGTGAGGCGGCTTGCTGACCTAACTTTCTCATATCAACAAAGAGATGGTTAAGCGATATATCTCCTTCACACGTTTTATCAAGTTCTATTTCCCTGTTATGTTTTTTACTTTTCTTCCAGGTAAGTATTATTTATTGTTTCCTTAGAGAATTAGTTTCCTTAGTATGTTGCATATATTTAGGTCTTGGGGGCTGATTGCTTGAATAGCACAGTTACAAACTCAAAGACCCGGCCATGACGCCTATGAGTTATAAGGGCCGATTACTCGCAAACGAGTACGGCTGCAATCTTATAACCGGACAAAGGAGCCAAATTTCTTGACTTTTCTTACTTAAGCTCGATGTGACTTGCACTAAAGTGGCATGATTTGCTCGCTTACGATTACAATCAGCCATGATGCCCAATGGGACTTGCCTGACCCTGTTTTCGTACAGATGTAACAACATGGTATCCACGCGAAAGCCGGCTTACAATACAAGAGAGTCAAAAGGGTCATCTAAACCACAAGTTATGCAGAGTACAGGGTTAATAACCGGAAACTCAACGTCTATCAAGCATAACTTCAACACCTATGTGAAACGGCTCTAGGTTTTGGGCTTAGCAGAAACAATTTGTTTTCTTTGAGAAACCTCACACCCCAGACTCGGAATTTCGGGCCTTGGGGACTGGGGATTTTGAAAAAAAAAAGGAGGCAAGTTATCTAGCTATTAAGCACAAAAACCCAAAAATCCGAGTCTTGGGGACTTGGGGACTTAGAGAAGTTCACCCGTCAAAACCCATGTGACCCGGAAACTGAGTCTAACAAAAGGAACCATAAAGCAAATCGGAGTATCAAGAGTAAATAAGCTCAAAGGCAGATAGATATCAAACTCATCCAAAGGCCGGAAGGGCCAAGAAAGCTATTAAAGCTTCATAATGTATTTACATGATGCGATGATAGTATCAAAAGTGCACATCTGCACAATCAAGAGAATATTTGTCTTTACAAGGGCATCGAGCGAACAAGGTATTAGGTTGGCATCAGATAATAATTTACTCGGCCTCCTGAGTTGGGTCCGCATCCTTACCCTTGCCCTCCGGGTCTTGTTCTCGGGTTCGCTTCTTAGAAGAGTTCCCAGCATCATCATCCGGTTTTTCAGCGTCAGGGCGAACAGGTGGACGGACAGCTGGTGTAGAGTTAGTTGGTGCTGATTGCAATTCGGCTTCCCTCTTTGCAGCTTCCTTCCTCTTCCTGGCCGAGTCAGCATTCCACTTTTCTAAAATGTCGAAGGGCACGGGCGTATCTTCCTTCACAGCCTTGTCCTTAGCATCGTATGGAGACATAAACCTACTCAAGTCCATACTGTCGGCAAGAGGAGTTGCCGAGTGACGTACCTCGGATTGTACAGCTTTGAAATCCTTGGGGGAAAATCTTGAGCCATCTGCCTTGAACTATGGAAATCCGGCCACCACCGTTGCCGGCTCAAGCTTAGGAAAATAAGCTTTCGCCAGCATAAGTCCCCGGGTCATCCCAACCCGGCATGCTGAGCGTTTCCAGAGCTCAATCCATGCAGGGACAGTAGAGCATGCATGGATTAGGGTCTCCATACCCAGATATAGATCAGTCGGCCACTGAATGGCGTCTAGTATCGACTTGGTGCCGGCACAGAACCTCCGGAGGACATTCTTCAATCTTTTTACCTTTTCGATATCATCCTCTTCTGAAGGCGCAAGGTTGGAAGCTGCAATATGAGCCACAAAGGTTACATCAAGGTATTCCGGGTATCATGTATCAAGAAAACAAGAAACCAAGGCACGAACCAGTAAGTAGCGAAATCTCACCAACGAGGACACGATAAGTGTCGGCCACTTGGGCCGATAGCTTCTTAAGCGCAGCTTGAGCAGTGGCACATTTGTCTTTGTATTTCGTGACATCTTTCTCCAAGGCTGCCACCTCAGACTCAAGTGCTTCCCTTAGCTTTATCTCGGTGTCCAGGAGCTGCTTGGTCTTGGCCAAAATCTCCTCGGACCGAGACGCCTGCGCCTAAAAGAATGGAGGGTTAAACATTAGTCGGATATCACAATCAGCCGAGTATTGCAAGGAGTACCGAGTGTAACTTTGACAAGTTAGACTCGGAACTTGGGGACTAGGTGGACACTAAGAGATATCAACTAGCGTACCTGATGCTCCGCGGCCATACGCTCCAACATGCTGCTCTCTGAGGCCTTCATGGCGAGGAGGGCGCTCATCATTTGGTCGAAGGAATGGTTGCCCGATTTATAAGACCCGGGGTCTTGATAACTCGGAGTGGAGGTTTTCTCCTTGGCAGGGGAAGGTACCCCAGTCGTCCGGATGTCGGGGCTTGGTACGCCTCCTCCCGTGCCCAAGACGGCGGCTTCTTCCTTCTCGCGTGCATGTGAGGCTATCGGATACTCGGCTTCCTGATCAGCCGGGTGTGTCAGTGACACTTGTTGGTCTTCGTCGCCAGCTGCAGCCGCCATATCATCAATCGGGTTCTCCTTACCCGGGTCATCGGTCTCCATATTTTCTTGGTCACTGATTGTGACCGTGGCTCTGTCGACATTATAAAATAGCGGTTAGCATGTAGACTGGAGTAAATTATGGCAAAGTGATGGAACATCAGGAGATGAACCTTACCCGGGATTCACCGCGAAGTCCGAGGGAAACGTGCTGCTGGACCCGGATGAAGCTGAAAAATATCAAGAAAGTAAGACATGGAACTGCTCTGCTGAGGGGTGATCTGGAAAAACTTTGATATTCAAGAAAGGATCAGATGAATACCAGTGTGTCGAGTTGGAGATGACGGAATACCCGGGTTAAGAGCGCCTTCACCCGGAAAGTTCCGAGTCATTCTACGCTTGGTCAGGGGTGGATCCTTCAGATACGGCCAGTTGGATAACTCTCGGTTTAGCTTGTGCATGTTATCAAAGGAGAATGGTTTAGAAGTAAGGAAGTGGTATGGAACCTTGAAGACGACCCCTCGAGGTTTCCTCTTTGCTCCGACTTTGATCGTCGGTTCGACTTCATCTTCGTCACTTGCTGTTTCCACCCTGCCTTCCGGTTCTTCTTCTTCTTCGCCCTTGTCCTCTGGTTCTGAAAGTTATCAAAGTATACAGTCGGAAAAATACAGAATGAACAACAACGAGCTCGCTGGAATTAAGAGAGACTCGGGATGTACCTTCTTCCGAGTTAATTGCGTCCTCTTCTTCCTCTGGACTTTCGGAGTTAGGGGGAGTCTCGATTTTCCAAAACACATTATCATCCTGAAGAAAAGACATGGAGATGAGAGTTAGCAACTGTATCAAAAGGAAAAGCATGGAAGTAAACGTATGAGAGCCGGATCTTTACCTCAGGTGCTGGGTTCTCGCGTGTAAAGGGTTCTAACCCGGCTATATTCCGGATTACCTCCAACTTCTCCGTCAAGAATCCCTTGATGGTCTTGTTGGTGTCATCGGCCGCGTAATCTTTAGATGAGTATCGGAGGGAATCTGTGGTGTGCCCCGAGTACTCGCACATTAATTTGGTGCGGATAGAGTTGGGTTGGATCCGGAAGTTGACCCAAGTTTTCACCAAGTTGAGCCCGAGGAGACCTTGGGCGGAAAGGGCGGCTATTTTTGAAAGGAGCGGTTGGATGGCCTCCCTGTCCGGCTTAGGGGCAAAAGCGTTGAAAGTTTCGGAGATATCGACGAGGCCCTCCGAGTAACCCGGCAATTTCTTCTCGCCGGGTGGGGAGGTGTCCCGGCAGTAAAAGAAAGATAGTTGCCAGTGTTTGACGTGGGAATTCAGATTAAGAGTTGGCATTGGAGAGTTTTTGCGGCGCTGGATGGAAACCCCGCTGCAACAAGAAGCGCCCCGTCACCGCTTTCGCGGCACGGTTTGCATTGGAAAAGTTGGATAAAAAGAGTCAAATTTGGCGGAGTGCACAAATATGACTCGGAAAGAACGATGAAATGGGTTATGTTCAACATAGAGTTAGGCCCTATGTCGAACACCCGGAGGCCATAGTGGCTCAAGACCTCGCGGAAGAAAGGGTGACCCGGGGGGCGAAACCCCCGGGTCACGTGCTCAACGAAGCAAATTACCTCGTCGGCAGCTGGTGTGGGTCGGGTCTCATCACCCGGCACCCTCCAGTGGATATCCTTCTGAGGGGGGAGGACCCCTAACTCGGCCAGCTCCTCCAGCTTGGCCCTAGTAACTGTGGATTGCCCCCAATTGGCGGATATTGATTGGGTTGTCCGGGTTTTGGCCGTCTGTTTCCCTTGCTTCTTGGGAGCCATGGGTTCAGCCTGCAAAGCACAAGACAAAGAAGGTATGAGGTGTAAGATTCGGAAAACATGAGTTATCCGAGTATGCGCAAGTAGTATCAGCAAGACATATAAGTTAAGAATCATCCGGGTATCGTTGGACGGAGCAAAAAGTTACAGGTTATCCGAGTATCAAGCGTCAGAACAGGAATGGTGGTGTACTTGCGTATTGATAAGTATACGTGGAAGAAGGATGATTGCCTATGAGTTTAGTGCGGATAAAAGAACCGGAAGAACTGGATCTGCCGGGTATCAAAGCCTGCCGCGGAAATTTTGGACAGATTGGGCCTAGATTGGAAATTGCATTTTCGGATTCGCGGTGAAATTAGTGGCTACAAGTGATAGGAGAACAAAGTGGAATCCATATTCAAGTGATTGGATGAACTAACGGGAATCTATGTGACCTAATTCGGCGTGGAAGGGGAGATATCCCGCGGAAGACCAAGATCCAATCTGGGTCGATTCGAGAAATTGCAAAGTTGAATCAAAGGGAGCAAGGAGCTTACCGGAGGAGATTGAAGTAGAGCGCGGCGACGGCAAATGGCGCAATCTGAATGACCCTTTGCGACTGCCGGAGAGCTGCTCGAGGGCGCGGCGGCGGAGGTTGGCGGCGGCGCGGGACGAGCTGTGGCGGAACGTAACCGGCGGTGGATTGGTTCAGGCGGCGCGCGCAAGGACTCCGTGGTGGCGCTCCGTAAGCTTGGGTGCGGGAGTGAAGGAGAGGAAGAAGAAATGGACCGTTGGGGTTAGGTTATCCCCCGGGTGCCTATTTATAAGGTGCGGGTGGATAAACCTAGGCCAACGGGAGAGAGCCGGAAATTTCGGGATAAAGGATATCCGCCGGATTCTCCGGGATATGCGTTAAGTGCTAAACGGGATATCCGGACAAGATATGAAGGAAATCTTCCCGCGGTATCAGGATCAGTTATCAAGTGGAGTAAGCCGGATCTTTGACATTCTTACACGGGCGTTGACCCGGAAAGAGTAAAGAGGGATTTACAGAAAGCCGGGTTATTATATGGCCACCATGGAGTTAGGCATAGCTGTTTATCAAAGCAATCTAACCCGGCCTCTATGAACTTGTATGTTATTTTTTGTAGGGAATAGCGTGCGCTTCAAGGAGGATCTCATGAAGCCCAAGCTATTCTGGGGACTACTGATGGAGGGATGATAACCCAGTAGGCCAACGCCAAGGAGTAACTCGGCCCAAAGGACGCTGCACAAGACCCGGCTTAAGATAAAGGAGTTTTCTAGAAGGCCCAAGAACGTAGGCCTCGTAACCCGGATTGTGGATTCCGATAAGGAAGTTTAGGGTTTGTAGGCAGTGTCCGGGCAGGATTCAGGGTGCGCCTTGGAGAGCAGGCCAGGAGGTCCGGATGCTTTATAAGCCGGCCCCTAGGGTTAGACGCCAGAGATCCAAGAGTTTGAGCAATATCGTTAGGTATCGAGTATCCAGTGTAATACGAGAGTGGAGTTAATATATCTAGATCGGAGACTCGGCGACTTGATTGCCGGCTGCCGTATCGCATATCATCATGTTTTCCCTTGAGCGAAACCCTCTCCCAAACACCAGAGTCATCTTGCCCCAAGATAAGTTACCCCCGGTAACGTCTGCCGTGATTATCCCACGACAATAATTTTGTAGTTTATAGATTAGAGACAACCGCTTTTACACTGAAAACAGAACCATCATGATCCATTGAAATTGACACCATATGAGTTATGGCTTGGGTAGTGACCCGAATTGTCTTTTTCTTAAATTTTGGTATGCATAGCATGTGTAAAATGTTAACAACCAAAATAGGATAAATATATGTTTATAAGGTTATCCCAACGAATCCATTGGGTATTTCTCCCATCACCGAACCAAAGACAAATGTTGCTTGTCAGAAAAGGTTGAGTTCTCAAGAAAGTAGTTCTTGCGAAACAAGTGACTGGGAGGACAGTGCAAACTCGAGGAGATCAGAGAATCCTCGTTAACATGTCAAGAGTAACGCAACACTAGAAGTTTTTCTAGGGTTTCCTATTTTGACTAAGTAGAAGACACTACCTGTGTTGTAGATACTTCGAATGAGTTTGCAACCTGAACCACAAAAGTCCTACAACTTTGTACTTAGACCAACTTGTGGTTTTGAGAGTGAAGTTTTGTTTTGACAACAAAGGACCTGGAACTTATAAAGTAAGCAAATGATGGGCCCCGACTTTGTAAAATTGGCTATGAGTCATTATATCCCCGATAGTATCCTTGTATGAATATCAAGTATGTGACTTGGTAGTACTTTCGATAGGCATGATGTCAAACGATAGCAAACAGGTCTATATAGCAACAAAGACATGTTTTTTTACATCCTTTGAAAGTTGTGCTATTCGAAAAGATGTTTTTGACGAAGTTCAAAGAGTTGACTACTACAAGATTTTGATCTTCCGTAGTGATGCTTCTGTCTTTGCGGATAGTTCTGGTAAAATTTACATATTATGATATGGCGATTGAATAACAAAACCAAATCTCCTCTATAGGAAGTTTGATCAGGGCTGTGTACTTGACACGGACTGGGAGTTCTATAAAATTCGAAAGGTTGCTGGAAAGGTATGCAAACTTCAACGGTTGAAGTGAGCATAACGAAGTTGGAATCTTTACTTTAATGAAGGTATCAAAAGAGTTTGATTCCATCATGAACAGTAAAGATGCTTGTAGAGTTACAAGAAATTAAGTGGGAGCACTAAGACAGATTTCCAATGCTTTATATATAAGACATATAGTTGTTGGAAAATATGTATTTTAAATTAACACGGTTAAGATTTTGATATTGATGAAAGGCTTAGGATATATTGGGAATAGATATCTATAAGTGATTGATTGATGCGCCTACTATGGTTGAGCCAAATTACATAGATGAAGTGTTGAAGTAAGTCAATACCGAAATGACAAGAAGGGGTTCTTGCCACATGGAAAAGAATTGAGCAATATTCAAGTGTTTCGAGAGTCTATTAGCAAAATTGAAATTGAGATTTCTAAATCATGTGTTCCATGCTATGTACACAACCAGATAAGTCCTATGCTATAGAATATTAGAGCAGGATAATTCATATGATGATTAAACAACAGTGGGATAGATCCTTATGCAATTTTAGAAATGCCAAGGATATATTTTCCTATGTAGTAATGACAAACTATTCATTGTACTATGTTACACTAATAGTCTTGTCATCTATTCAAATAAATTTATCTCAATTAAAATATGTGTTGAAGGTTAGCACAATAGGCTGGAAGAAAGTTCCATGCTAGATTCGAATGAGTTTCATAATAAAAGTATTGTTACGGGTACTACAACAAAGGCTATATATATTGTTGTGTTGACAACAAATAATATGAATATTTTGTGTCAAGGAGTTCTTTATTGAACTTGGTGTATTTCCAAGAATGCTGACACGATGAAGCTACATTTTGAGAATGTTAGTAACATTAGTTTAAGCTGAGGAATTAAGGTCTCACCGGTAGACCAAATATATACAAAGCCATCTCATTAGAGAATGGGTGATGCGTGTAGACGCAAAGACATGCAAATACAATAGGACCTGAACATGTCAGATCTTTTGATGAAGTTAACAACATGCAAAGCATGGTAATAACACTGGAATGCCATATGTGTTAAGTTCTTACAGACTAGATTATTGACTCTAGTGCAAGTGGGAGACTAAAAGGAATATGCCCGAGAGGCAATAATAAAGTGGTTATTATCTTATTCCTTGTTTATGATAAATGTTTATTTCTCATGCTAGAATTATATTAACCGAAAAATTTAATGCATGTGTGTCTAATAAACAAAATAGAGTTCCTAGTAACGCCTCTCGTTTAACTAGCTTGTTGATTAACTGATGATCAAGGTTTCTTGATCATGAACATTGGATGTTGTTAATAACGGGGTCATGTCATTGCTAGAATGATGTGATGAACATAGACCCAAAGTGAATATAGCAATGCGATCAAGTCATTAAGTTACATTGTTATATCACACATACGAAGTAACTATAATCCTTAGACCATGAGATCATGTCAATCACTAACACCGAAAGAGTTCTTTGATGTCATCAAACGTCACACCGTAACAGGGTGACTATAAAGGTGCCGTTGGGTATTCGTAAAGTATTAGTTGAGGCTCATGGATCTAGAGTAGGATTTGTCCATCCAAATTACGGAGAGATATACTCTGGGCCCTCTCGGTAATATCACATTGACACCGCTTGCAAGCATGTGACTAGGTCACAATGATGTCATATCACGGAACGAGTAAAAGATTACTTGTCGGTAACGAGATTAAACTCGGTATGGTTGATACCAATAATCGGATCTCGGACAAATAAAACATCACGAGACAAAGGGAATTGGTTACGACGTTTATGGTACACAGGATCAAGATTCATCGTTGAATGTGTAGGAGTCATTACGGATCTCCACGTCCCGCTGTTGACTATTGATCGGAGATGTTTCTCAATCATGTCTACATTATTCACGACCCATAGGGTGACACACTTAAGGTTCGATGGCGTGTTTGAGTGGATACGGAATATCGGAGAACGGTTTGTACAACACTGAAATTGTTTGGGGTAATTTTGAAATAGTTCAAGGGGATTCTTGTCAAATGGTTGTTAATAGATTTAACGACTAACTCAAGGGGTTATGTGTTAATGTTTGTTAATGGAATTAATAAATATTAAAATAAAGAAATAAACTTGTTTTATTTAGTTATTAAAGAAAACCCTTGGGATTTTGAGTGCCATTAATGGAAGAATGAGTGGGTTGAGTGGAGACTCCACTCACATGATGAGGGAGAGGTGGAGACACCCAATAATTCGTGGCTGCCTTCCCCTCCTATATAAGGAGGAGTGGGAGCGCCCTCTCCCCCCCCCCCCACACACACACACACTTGTGTCAGCTCTTCCTCCCTTCTCCCGCTGCTCCACCACTTGTTCGTGCGCTTGGCGAAGCGCTGAGCAATGTTTTCTTCACCACACCACACCTCGTGTTGTTGGAGTTTCTAGTGGATCCTCTACTTCAGCTACCCCGCTGGATCGAGGGAACGGAGGTCGTCATCGAGCTATACTAGTGACCGAGTGCGGAAGCGCTGCCATCACGATCTTGAGATTGATGTGAGTACGACTACATCACCAACGATATTTGATCTCGTTACTCTATGTGTCTTTGTGGGTATGTTTTCCTAATACTCTTTCTCCCCGTTGCTTTCATCTCCTAGATTATATCTTATCCCTTCGGATTTATCTCGCGTAGGAAATTTTTTGTTTTATATGCAACAAACCCTTCAGTGGTATCAGAACCGGATATATACGTAGATGATTTGTACGGGTAGGACACATAGGTGTATGTGGGCGTTGACGATCATGTTATTGCATCCTTGAGTATTTTATGATCTTAGTGGCATAGTAGGATGAAGCTTCCCTAGACAAACTTTACGTGTACTTTGTACACGAGACCTGTCTCACTTGTGGCTGAGAGGGTGCCCGTTTCTCCTACTATAGTTAAGATCTAATCTACGAAGATTTTTTACAAATATGTTTATCAATGTTGTGGTTCATGTTCATAGGTATGAACGGTTCTATCCTCGAAAGCCCTAAGCCGCGTAAATTATGCAAAAATAAATTAGAGATGTCTAACTAGTTTTTGCACGGCATGTGATGTAATTTGGTCAATGTTACAAATTTGATTATGAGATGATCTCTTTTGTAAATTATTGATATACCGGCATGAGCCATATGGTTGTATTATTATTTATGGCCAGCGTGTTGTATATCATATCCATGTGATATGTTGTAATTTTGATGGACAATCAAGATGGAGGTACCATGGACCTTGGTGCCACGCCGGTGGAATGATGGAGATCATACCATGACGCACAAGATCGAGATCAAGTGCAAAAAGGACCATATCATATCACATTATCCATGCATGTTATGTTAATACTTTTATGCATCTTATTTTGCTTAGATCCGGACGGTAGCATTATAACATGATCCCTTTCACTTAACATCAAGATAATAATTTGTTCTTCCTTAGTATGCACCGTTAAGAAAGTTCATCGTTTCGAGACACCACGTGATGATCGGGTGTGACAGACTCAACGTTCGCATACAACGGGTGCTGACAAGCCTAACATGTACAGACATGGCCTCAGAAAACACGCAATACTACGGTTCTACATGGTGAGCCTAACATGTACAGACATGGCCTCGGAACACGTAACCGAAAGGTAAAGCATTAGTCGTATGGATGATATGATGAACATGTCGATGTTCGCCTTTACAGCTACATCATCTCACGTGATGATCGGTTTTGGTGTAGTGAATTTGGTTTGTTTAATCACTAAAACGACTAGAGGGGTGTTGTTTTTGAGTGGGAGTTCACGTAGTAATTTGGAATTAACTTGAACTTATTTTATCATGAATAACCAATCAAAGTAAATTATAGTAATGATTGGCATCTACAAACTACTTTACATTTAGATTGTTAATTGAGATATAACTGTTATGATCTGGTAAAACCATTTAAGATTGGTACCGTATTAGTGAAATTTAAAATTGAGTCCTACTGTAGATTTTTTGGTATAACCTACCTAACTCCATATTATTAATGATTGATTGATCTATAGAGTAAATTGTTCCTACTTAGAATCCAGTGTCATGCTTGCTTCCATAATACTTTATCTTCAAAAGAATGTTTTGTCGATCAAGGTGATTTAGGAACTGAATATAATTGTTTTCAGAAACAATCAAGTGAAAGGTGTATTGATATCCAGGAATTTATTTGTGGCAACATGACTTAGTATAATTTATTATGACAATGTGGTTATATTATTTGAATATATGCAATGATTGAAGACGCTAGACGTTTGAATCTTCTAAGAAGTTGGATGCTAATATTATTCTCTAAATTCCTTCCTTCGAGCTATAATAGTTTCATCACAAAATTGTTATGATGGGATGGATTAAAAGTATGGGTAAAATCGTTTACCTTGCCTGCAGATTGCTAAGAGTGGAATCCGAAATAATGCTATTAATATGGTGATATTAGTAGAACAATCAAAGTCAAAGTATGACCCAATGGGTGATAGTATATGACTAACACGCCAAGAAAAATGTGCTAGTATGACTAGGATTATTTGATGTTGAAAGATTCTTCTGTAAAGGAAAGGAAATATTGAAATAGAATTACAAAAGGTATATGGCAGAAAAGAATATAACTGGAAAGGTCCAGCTCAGGAGTATATACTTAATATACAGGTTATAGATGTATTACTAGTAACAGAGTATTTTTTGGTATTTTGATACCAGATTAGTTGGTATGAGTTGTCATACAAAGCAACACAATGCAAGAAATACAAGGGCCTAAAAGGAACTAGTAGTAGATGTGGGATCGATCATGACAAGAACAGAAATAAAGTGTTATTGTGTTCATTGTAGTATCAAACCAAACATTCAAGATTTATTTTCAGAACTTAATAAGTTGTTATTTTGTTCCGGTATTTTGTGAGAACAAATAAGATTGTTCGAACTATGACCATACATAATTGATGGATGACTTAATATAAATCGTGTTCGTAAAGTAAACATCTATAAGACTAAATGCTAAACATCGCAAGATGTAAAATAATTTCATTTAAATTGTGACACCACATTTTTAGTTCATATAGAAAAGGAAAACATGAAAGGAACTCCATGTTAATGAACTTCCGGAGTAATTTTATTTTTGAATAAATTGACGCTTGTGAGATCTCTTCCAAAAGATGACTAGAATTCCGTTCATGTGCCAAAGTAGAATGGATGACTAATTTAATGGAGATTGTACATATTGATGTATATAATCCATTATGTATAGTCATGTGTGGTGGATTAATTTTTTCTTCATAAAATTCCGTTGATCATTTGAGTAGATATATGAGTATATATATTTAAAGAGAACGGAGTTTGAGATTTTTTAACTGGTTCAATTATTTATGATTGGATCATAAAGGATAAAGTTTGAGTTACAAGTTTAGCAAAATATCTGAGGAGTTGCAGAATTGTTCTACAACTTATACTTCTCGAATACCCCACATTAATTTGGAGTATTCAAGAGACAAAATCAAACCTTCATGGACATGGTAAGAATAATAAAAATGCCATTATAACTTTGTAGTTTATACATTAGAGACAACCGCTTTTACACTGAAAAGAGAGCCATCATGATCCAAAGTTATGGCTTGGGTAGGGACCCGAATTGTCTTTTTCTTAAGTTTTGGTATGCATAACATGTGTAAAATGTATACAGCCAAAATAGAATAAATATATGTTTATAAGGTTATCCCAAAGAATCCATTGGTATTTCTCCCATCACCGAACCAAAGACAAATGTTGTTTGTCAGAAAAGGATGATTTCTCAAGAAAGTAGTTCTTGCGAAACAAGTGAGTGGGAGGATAGTACAAACTCGACGAGATTAGAGAATCCTTGTTACCAGGTCAAGAGTAGCTCAGCACTGGAAGTTGTTCTAGGGTTTCCTATTTTGACTAAGTAGAAGACACTACATGTGTTGTAGATACATCGAATGAGTTTGCAAAATGAACCACGAAAGTCCTACAACTTTGTACTTAGACCAACTTGTTGTTTGAGAGTGAAGTGTTGTTTTGACAACAAAGGAGCTGGAACTTATAAAGGAAGCAAATGATGCGCCCCGACTTCATAAAATTGGCTATAACTTATTATATCCCCAATAGTATCCCTGTATGAATTTCAAGGTTGTGCACTTGACACAGTCTGAGAGTTCTGTAAAATTCAAAAGGTTGCTGGAAAGGTATGAAAAGTTGGAATTATTACTTTAATGAAGTTATCAAAAGAGTTTGATTTCATCATGAACGGTAAAGATGCTTGTAGAGTTACAAGAAATTAAGTGGGAGCACTAAGACATATTTCCAATGCTTTATGTAAAAGACATATAGTTGTTGGAAAATATGTATTTTAAATTAACTCGGTTAAGATTTTCGTATTGATGAAAGGCTTAGAAGATCTTGGGCATAGATATCTATAAGAGATTGATTGATGCGCATGTTATGGTTGAGCCAAATTACATAGATGAAGTATTGAAGTAAGTCAATACCGAAATGACAAGAATGGGTTCTTGACACATGGAAAATAATTGAGCAATATTTAAGTGTTTTGACACATGATGAGAAAAATTGAAATTGAGATTTCTAAATCATGTGTTCTATGCTATGTACACAACTAGATAAGTCCTATGCTATAGAATGTTATAGCAGGATAATTCATATGATTATCAGATAAGTCCTATGTTGTAGACTGTTATAGCAGGATAATTCATATGATGATTAAACAACAGTGGGATAGATCCTTATGCGTTTTTAGAAATGCCAAGGATATATTTTCCTATGTAGTAATGGCAAACTATTCGTTGTAATATGTTACACTAATAGTCTTGTCATCTATTCAAATAAATCTATCTCAATTAAAATATGTGTTGAAGGGTAGCACAATAAGCTCGAAGAATGTTTCATGCTGGATTTGAATGAGTTTAAAAATTAAAGTATTATGACGGGTACTACAACAAAGGCTAAGTATATTGTTGTGTTGACAACAAATAATATGAATATTTTGTGTCAAGGAGTTCTTTATTGAACTTGGTGTATTTCCAAGAATGTTGACACTATGAAGCAACATTTTGAGAATGTTAGTAACATTAGTTTAAGCCGGGGAATTAAGGTCTCACCGGTTGACCAAATATATAATAAGCCATCTCATTAGAGAATGAGTTATGCGTGTAGACGCAAAGACATGCAAATACAATAGGACGTGAACAATGTCAGATCTTTTGATAAAGTTAACCACATGCAAAGCATTGTAATTACAGACTAGATTATTAAATCTAGTGCAAGCGGGAGATTGAAAGGAATATGCCCGAGAGGCAATAATAAAGTGGTTATTATCTTATTCCTTGTTTATGATAAATGTTTATTTCTCATGCTAGAATTTTATTAACTGGAAACGTTGATACATGTGTGTCTAATAAACAAACAAGAGTTCCTAGTAATGCATCTCGTTTAACTAGCTTGTTGATTAACTGATGATCAAGGTTTCCTGATCATGAACATTGGATGTTGTTAATAACGGGGTCATGTCATTGCTAGAATGATGTGATGAACATAGACCCAAAGTGAATATAGGAATACGATCAAGTCATTAAGTTACATTGTTATATCACACATACGAAGTAACTCTAATCCTTAGACCATGAGATCATGTCAATCACTAACAGCTAAAGAGTGCTTTGATGTCATCAAACGTCACACTATAACAGGGTGGCTATAAAGGTGTCGTTGGGTATTCTGAAAGTAGTAGTCGAGGCTCATGGATCAAGAGTGGGATTTTTTCATACAAATGACGGAGAGATATACTCAGTGCCCTCTTGGTGATATCACATCGACACCACTTGCAAGCATGTGACTAGGTCACAAGGATGTCATATCACGGAACGAGTAAAAGAGTACTTGTTGGTAACGAGATTGAACTAGGTATGGTTGATACCAATGATCGGATCTCGGACAAGTAAAATATTGCGAGAGAAAAAGAATTGGTTCCGACTTTTATGGTTCACACGATCACTAGATTCATCGTTGAATGTGTAGGAGTCATTTCGGATCTCTAGGTCCCACTGTTTACTATTGATCGGAGAGGTGTCTCAATCCTGTCTACATTATTTACGAACCGTAGGGTGACACACTTAAGGTTCGATGACGCGTTTGAGTGGATACGGAATATCGGAGAAAAGTTTGGAAAGCACTGAAATTATTCCGGGTAATTTTGAAATAGTTCAAGAGGATTCTTGTCAAATGGTTGTTAATAGATTTAACAACCAACTCAAGGGGTTATGTGTTAGTGTTTGTTAATGGAATTAACAAATATTAAAATAAAGAAATAAAATTGTTTTATTTATTTATTAAAGAAAACTCTTGGGCTTTTGAGTGGGTATTAATGGAAGAATCAGTGGGTTGAGTGGAGACTCCACTCACATGATGAAGGAGAGGTGGAGACACCCAAAAAGTCGTGGCTGCCTTCCCCTCCAATATAAGGAGTTGTGGGAGCTTCCTCTCCCACACACACATTTTGTGTCATCTCTTCCTCCCTCCTCCCGCTGCTCCACCACTTGTTCGTGTACTTGGCGAAGCCCTGATCAATGTTTACTTCACCACACCACACCATCGTGTTGTTGGAGTTTCCGTTGGATCCTCTACTTCCGATGTCCCGCTGGATCGAGGGAACGGAGGTCGTCATTGAGTTGTACGTGTGATCGAGTGCGGAAGCGCTGCCGGATTGCAGCGCTCATCTTCGCGATCTTGAGTTTGATGTGAGTATGACTACATCACAAACGAGATTTGATCTCGTAACTCTTTGTGTCTTTGAGGGTTTATCTTCCTAAGACTCTTTCTCCCTGTTGCTTTCATCTCCTAGATTAGATCTTGGCCCTTCGGGTTTATCTCGCGTAGGAAAAAATTTGTTTTCTATGCAACGAACCTTTCAATCTCTTTGTCTTTAACTTTTAGTCCTTAGCCATTTTTGTGCTCGAACTACTACAACCGGAAATTCCGGTTGTTCCAGAAATTTACGGTTGGAAATTTCCGACTAACTTCTGTCTGAAAACTGAGTTGGGATCTTCCTGACCGGAAATTCTAGTTTCCCTAGAAATTTTTGGTTATAAATATTCGGTTCCTTTTTGTCCCAAATTTCCCTGATCTAACTTCACCTCTTTTTGGTGTTCCATGTATATGATCAATATAACACCTGCACACTTAACATCTCAATAAATAACGTACTTAGTATTGTTAACTAACACACAAAACATCGGGAAAACGAAATGCACTTTCAATCTCCCCCTTTTTTGTGTTAGATGACAATACTAAGATTTCAAATAAAACTAGACAAGTTCATGTTTGAAAAAAAATGGAAATTTCTCCCCCTACACATATGCATATCTTTTTTTTGCCTCATATGCAAAATACAATATCTACATGAAGAGTAATTTCCAACAAGTAATACAAACACGAAAAAAGAGACAAAACAACAATATGTTGAGGAAGATGAATGAAATACCTTGTGCATGCATATAAATAATAGCAAGATCATACCGAAGCACAATAATAGATAATCCTCAACATAGAGCATAGATAACCATAGATAACCAAGTCTCACAACACATAGTAGCCACAACACATAACACATAGTTCAAACAAGAGTAATAGCAAATAGTTCAAGAAACAACTAAATGGGCACAAGCTCTCAAAGACTAGTAAAACGAACATGCTTGTACCCAAACCCATGCAAATCACGTAGGCATGAGACTACTTCTCCTCCTTTGGCATCAAGACACCAAAAATGGTAGGTACTGATGCTAACGTCCCATAGACCGGCTAAGCATCAGAGTGCTCAGAGGACTCTCCAGTGGACATCTTGGAGTCACCCTCAGCATCCCTCTCCTGTTCTTCATCCACATCCTCATCCTCATCATGCTCATCATCCTCAGGATCAACTGGAGCACTGGACGAGGCAATAGTGACACAGAGAGCCTCCTCAATCTGCTCCCAAGGGGTACGGTCTCTAGCAGCCCACTGAGAGTAAGAATCAGGAACTAGGGCTGCAGTAGTATCACCAGCCACACCGCTCACGTGATGGAGAATCTGCTGCTGAGTGCTGGACATAGCAGTGTCCCTGCGGTAGGCCTGATACTGCTCCTTGTAGTTGTCCACCTTCATGCAAAGCACATTGTGTTGGAACCAAGACAGCTTCTTGACGATGCGCAAGTGGTGTCCTCGTCCTTGCGAGCACGGGAAGAGGTGGCAGCAATAGCACGGGCATAGCTCATAAAGGAACCCGTCTAAGGAGGAAGAGAAGCAACAGAAAGAATACCAATAGACTTCCTCTTCACATACAACTTCTTGAAAGCATGATCCTGCATTGGGAGCTCACGGAAGTTTTTCCCCATGGTGTCCTTGATCAACATCATGATGTATGGTGCATATGGGATAGTGTTCCCACCAATCATAGCATTGCGGAGCTCGTGAAAGATGAAGTCCAGGACATCCACCTTGTATGACATAGTAGGGTCCTCGTCCTCAATACATTGCTTTGCCAGAATCAGATGGTTGCAAAGCAGACTGGTGAGAGCATCATTGTTGCCACCACTAGGAACCAAGAAGGACCGAAAGATGCGTACCGGTTGATCACATACAGGGAGGAACCCTTCCACCTTACCAACCACAAACCCAGGAGCATACATGCCAGCCATACTCTTCTCACACTCAGGTCTGGCCACATCATGCATAAGGTGACCAAGTGGGGGATGAGAGCGATACTTGTATCCAAGAGACTTACCTAGCTTGAAGAACTGAGCCTCACAATGAGTGGACTGGGTCATCCACTTCAAACAACAAACAACACTCGAGTCACACACCAATGTGGACATGAACTGGACCACGAGATCAGTGTTATAAGGGCAGCAAGTCTCTATGAGTTGCATAAGATCAAACCTCTTAATGATACTAAAAGCATCAGCAAACACTTCCTTGTCCTTGATCAACTGGAACTTGGTAGGATTCATTGGGCAGACTGGGAACTTGTAGTCTGAGTAGATGTCAGCAAATATATAAGACTTCTCCAAGCACCAGAACCGAGCATCATCAATCTCCATATCCTTAGAAGTGTTCTACCATTCCTTCTGACGAATATGAGCATATTCCTGATTGGTCACATCATGCTTGTAATTCTTCCTGACTAATGTCCCTTTCTTCTTCCTCGAGGTGGGCTTCTTCCCAGTGGACTTAGCTTTCCCCTTGGAAACACGTTTCCTCGGAGGCCGAGAGTGACTGGGATCCTCATCCCTAATGTCCTTGTAGGACGGACGCTTGCGAGTACCTAGCTGATCATCCCGAGAGTCGTCTGTGAATAAAGCAAATAGGATGGAAGCAATAAGGTTAGTGCACACAAGTCAATGATATAGGAACATACGACAAGATAATAGAAGAGCATCCGCAAAACGATCAAGTGAAAATCCTAGAGAAAATCAAAACAGTACTGGAATTTTGGGGACAGAACCCAACCGGAATTTCCGGTTCAGGTCTGAACCAGATATTCATGTTCCACCAAAACAACACTAAGCTGATTTTACAACTAGGTTCAACTCTAGATCGAAGATGAGGGGTGCTAAACTATTATCTCTAGCATGCATTAGATGGCCTAGGGAACATCCACTACCAAGCACTAAACAAGAAAACATTCATCCAAGGAGGGGTAGGGTAAGGGAACCAAGATTCAAAAAATTTGAGGATTCCCCTTTCTTCTTCTCCCGCGCCGCGACCTAATTCCCCTTCCCACCTTCCCGTCGCCGTCGCCACTGCTCGCCACCTCACGTGCGTTGTCGATTCACCTCGGTCCCTGGCCTCATCACGATGTCGCCTCGGCCCCTAGCCCCAATACCACTGCTGCCACCGAACCCTTGCCCCCACCACAGCTTTGTCCCCGGTTCTTCCTTGCTGCGCCTCGAGGATGCCTACCACCACCGTCGATCTGTCGCCTCGTGAGCACCTCCGGCTGCCCTCCTCTGCTCTATCCGCGGCGACTCAAGGACGCCGGCTGCCGCTCCGGCCTTTCCCGCCACATCCAGGGGCACTACACTGCCACAGTCCTCCTCCACCGCCCGAGCTAGCTGCTCCATCTCGAGGCAAGCAACGGTGAGCTCCTCCTATGCAACTCCTTCTCCTAGGATTTTTTTTTAGATTATACCCATACATCATTTGATTATATCCAAGTTCGAGTACACTTTCTAGATTATATCCATACATCATTGTTATGATCCTCCGTTACGGCAAGACGGTTGATGATATCCAAATTATAACATTTGATCGTACGGTCACTAGATTTTCTCATAGTATAGCAATTATAGTCAATGACAACTTCATACATACTTTGATAAATACAACAATTGTTTAGTCTCTTTTAGCAAGATAACCTAATTGGGTCAATTCAGTACTATTGTTACCCTAGCAATAAACTCGTATGTTTTTCTATACTTTTAATCAAGTCCATGATCAAGAAAATATGAGCATCTCACAAACCATAAGCTAATCTCAGAGACGAGATAGGGAACTTTTGTTTGTTCATGTCTTCACACCTGCACAAAGATTTTCCTTTGAAAACTCACTTTTCAAGTACTATAGAGTTTGTACCAAGATGACGTAAACTTAATTCTAAACTTAGAGATAGAATAATAACTGAATATTATTGTCTCTAGGGATTATGTCAAACAAATAGGAGGTTGGGCTATGTCGAGCGACGGCCTAGACATATTCAAGGGCAAGTATGACTAAGAATCGAGCACCATAATCTAGGGGCAACAACAAATATTATGTAGTGTCCAACTACTTTTGGCAACTCATACATTGTGCATTCTCTATGTAGTTTTCTTTGTAGATATGTACTCCAGAAACATCCAACGAGGTGATTTTTTATGCATAATAAACACTAGAAAAAATAGATATTTATAGCTATTGTAAATAAGGCATTTAACATTGCATTAGATTAAGGATCATAAACTAAATTGTGAAGTGGCATGCTACTTTTGTTCGCTTAGATATAGTGAGAAGTTCTTGCAACATAAAAACTTAGCTATGCCAGAAAAAGTAATAAAATTAAAATTTTGCAAGATGAAATACAATTTTTAGTTTAGCACAATTGTTTAAAAAAAATATGTGTATGTATAAGAATGTGATTATATTAATCATTCTACAACTTACACTTAGATACTACTATTATATTAAGATGATAAATCATGAAATGGCATACATTTAGTGACCATGAAGTAAAAATGTTCAATATAAATATGTAAAAATGTGACTTTGAGCATCATCTTTCCCAATTTTTTATTTCGGTACATTGGATTTTATAGGCGATGGAAGAAAAAAGTAAGTAGATAATATAGAAAATTAGTTAAGTCTGGCCAAGCCACAATTTTGACCAAAAAAATCGGCATACATGTTACAGAATAGAAGGATCATGTAGAAAATGTAAGTTCTGGAACAAGTTATATGTAAAGATAAAGGTGCTAAAGAAAAAAAAAATGTGTTAAAATGCGATATGATAATGTTAAAAGAATCTCTGTAGACACAATATCAACGACATGTGCACGACACTTCCCCGTGGATGAAGTGACCAAAGCTTTTATTAAGGCTATTATATGTATCTGTATTGCACCTATCATCCTTGATAACCATTGTGATTTTGTAATCAATCCTTTGAAGAATCGGTGTTGGATAAAGTTGTTATTTCTGGCCTGCTTAAAGAGATGAAGGAGTTGATTGGTTTCTTATGAGGAGTTGAAATGTCAAAGTTCCATTGTACGAACGACTTTGTACTCACGAGCTAGCTAAATTAGGTTGCTATAAGAGTGGTTTTATGTTACTTGACTCAGTGCCTCCCTATGCGATTGGCCTTGTCAAGTGTGATTATAAACACACTGTTGATCGACAATCAACCACATCACAACTTAAGTTTTAGAAAATGACTTTGTAGCAGGAGAGTTCTGATCAAAAGGTCCCAGGATGACAACTTCGTCAAGTTAGTGTCCTGGTACGACAACCAGTGGGGAGAAAGGATAGTGCCACGTTCTGCAAACCATATCTAGGTTATAGTGTGATTGTATAAATGCTTCCAACGTGTTGCAGCATCCTTCTTGTCGACCAGATCCGTCACATCCACGTCATAAAGTAAAGATACTAGGGTTTTGTGGTTTCCCCCGGAGAAAAGAAGAGTGTACCAATCCTCTTCCTGAGAATAAATTTTGTACGCAATTATGTCAGTCAAAACATTTCATTGGATGTAACCCTGATGAGTTAGTTGGGTCAGAGTGCATGGTTATCATTTTGGCAATATTATGTACTTGCTTAAGCTAATGTGTCCTTTCACTTATAATGCATCTTGGGTTTACCATTGCTCCCTGGAAATTACTTTTGTTCTTGTTTTTTTTTTATGTACATGTATTTTTTCACATGCTTTTTTTTAGGTAGACTGCCTGCATTTACAGTTTTAAACCCATCCACAAACCTCTGCGCATATGTATGAAAAATAATATATAAATATTTAAATACATTATGTATTTAGACAAGTTTATATTGTCCAAACTCAAGAAAACCACAAATTATCCAACTCCATGGTTTGCGGTCCAAACATGAATTGGAATTGGGTGCTACTCATTGATTCCAAGAGCATATATAAAGCACCTCCAAACATACGAATTTGAATTGGAGGTCATTTTCTTTCCATCTTGGATTTGGTATTTCTAGCCCAATTCAATTCCGAGCTCTTTTTCATACATCAAAACAAACAATGAGGTATTTTCAAATGATTGGCCCGTCGCCTGTCATCATGTCAAACTCTTCCTCCTAAATCTACAATCGATAACTGTGAGGTTGCCAAAATGATCCTATTTGTTTGCAAATTAACTTTACTAGGTCGAAGTATACTGTTTTCATGAAGCAACCACGAGGTAGGATTACTATGATTCCATTTTTACTTGTCAAAGTAGTGCCACTCCGATTTAACTATGTGGGTACTCGTATTCATAATTAAAAAAGGTTGAGAAGATCATATTGGAAAGAGGCCAAGGAGAAGAAGGGAAGTAAAATAGGATGTTTGTGAGGCATTTTGGAGGCTGAGTTGGAGCTCGGTATTTGAAAAGTGCAAAATCCACATTTTGGAGTTTTATTCTAAAAATGCGTAGATGTAAGTAATTTATGATCTACAAGTGTGAAAAAAATTAATCCAAAATTTTATTTTATTGCAGGTCAAAACTGGAAAATGGGCGGATATGAATCAAGTGAACAACACACATTAAAAAAACCAAAATTTTGTTAGATTTTTCATCTTTGTGCATTCAACCAATGGTGTGAATTTACTATCGAGATATTAAATGACAGTAGAGTTCGCCATTGGCTTCGTCACTCTTGGATGCGAGGATGGCAATCTAAAGTACAAACTTGGTTGTGCCGATCACTATGCTCGTAATGATCGCTAGCACATATGTATTTAAGTAACCGATTGTGTTGGACCAAATTTATCAGAACAAAGGTTGTTATTTTATGGTGATCCAAATTCATATGACGATAAAGGAAAGTTCGGCTGTGAAGCATTCTGTCGAGCAACTCGTGTGCAGAATAAATTGAAATGCCTGACAGCAGCAAGGAAAGGCATGGTGTATTGCAGAAGATTAGTTAGGGCTAGGAGAGAAGGACGCCAGAATTTGGAGACACGTGAGAGAAATTAATGGAGGGAGGAATAAACTGCACCTGTCACTTGATCTTCGGGCGGAGTGGCGACTGGCGAACACGTTAGTTCAGTGGAGGAATCCCTCGCTGCTGAATCCGATCCCAGATTCCATCCCGGCGCCTTGGGACCCGCCACACAAGTGAGCCTATCTGCCTTGCCTAGGATCCAACAAGAATCAGAGCCGACAAGCATTGCAGGAAAGGGAAGGCAGAGTTAGTTCGGGTCGACACTTTTGTTGTGATCGAAAAGCATGGTGGCATCGGAATGGGCGCACCCTCCATCGCCGTGTCGAAATGGTGGCATCGGAACGTCGACGGTAGGCGAAATAGGGGTACACGTTCCGTCGTGTAGGCGTCCTTGAACGCTCCATCGGAAGGCCGCGATGAGGACGCGAGCACGTTCAGAAAGATTACTCTGTAGTCTGTAGGGGTGCACGTTCCGTTGTGTCCTTGAAGCTCGGTCGGAGGCCGGCGATCAGGACGCGTCCAGCGTGCCGTAGAGGTTCTGCCTGGCCGGGAGTAAGCTCGCCGTGTCGCCGCCAAATCTACCGTTTGCACATCATTCCTAATTGCAGAACTCAGGGCCTGAGAAGTCCTGCTCCGATTTTGAAATATACGACTCGAAATATGCCAGACGATGTAGACACTAGACAGACAGAATTGGTTCCGGCATGAGATCCTCATTCTTGCAAGGAGGCAAGGTCTTATTCCACCAAGCTCGAACAAATGTGGATGAAGAGGCCACTTGTGCCACTCTTGGATGGGCATCAGCAAACTGGGACAAAATTTCTTCTGAAAACGGACAGGACAAAACTAGATGCCCATCCGTTCCCAAAAGCTCATCACACAAACAGCAGGCATCCGCGAGCTTGCAACCTGTCAGCCACCCCGATATATTGTCATGCACATATGCATATTCTTTATAAATTTGTAAGCCTCAAATTCTGTCCGAAAAGATGCAGAGTAGGGATGCCAATAACATGCATAACAGTTCACAAATAACAGTCTTGCAATAGGAAGCATCTTTTCTTGGAAGTACATTTATGATTCAGCCAACCCCAAAATGTTCGGTCATGCACAAATGCATCTCCTTTACAAATTTGTGAGCCTCACACTCCATCTGGAAAAATGCACAGCAGAGATTCCAGAACAAGCTTTGATGTTAGAGTAACCCAGTAATGGATTGACTTCGCCAGCCAATCAACAAGTCATTCGAAGTGTACTGTAATCCACTCCGATACCGAATTCAAAACGATCCTCCAGTGCCATTTAAAGACAATATCATTCCTATATTTCCAAAACCCCGAACAAGGGAGTTGTTTAGAACCGTGATTCAAAAGAATTCAATTACTTCTATCCAAATGGCCTTAGCTACCACACAATCCAAAAGTACATGTTGCAAAGATTCACCAGTAATTTCTTGCATTTCATCTCCCAGGTGAGGTTTAGCGAGTGATACGGGCCAAAATTTCCTGGGAAATTTGCTCTTCCCATGAAGCAGCGTCTTTACTGTGATTACACGAGACTGCTAGCTCCCAGCATGAACATGCTGCTAGACGATAGGATTAATATTATCCCCGACCAACAGAATAGAATAAGAGATTGATTTGAGTAACACGATTCCAGGGAACCAACAGACCAGAAGAATAGATTGATTTGAGTAGCGTTGATGCTGACGTAGTAAACCAACAGAAGGAGCATCCGGCAGCTTAGTGCACGGCTCAGCATTTTGGTTCATCGATGCAGGGAGGAAGTGCCGAACTGACCCTGCCTGGAAAATGTTGCTCCGCCTATACTCTATCTCTTTCACCTCGCCCCCCATGGCGCACAACCGAACTGTAAAAAGTGTAAATTAGTAAGTTAATTTGCAGAATGCAGAGCCGGAAAACAGAGGAGATCGAGGTAGATCAGAGCAGGAGTAGACTAAGTGGCCGTTACCTCGACGCTGGGAGCTCACAACGGCAACACACAAACTACGGCGCGGGAAAACAGCGGTGCCTCCTGTTCTCCCTCAAAGATTCAGGGCGAGGAGGGAATGGAGGCAGCGGGTTGTGAAGATGGTTGTGGCAGAGCTAGGACAGGAAGCGCGACGGCTGGGAGCCTGGGAGAAAGCGTCCGGCGAGATATTATTAGTCTACTATAGTAGCCGGAAACGGGGTCCATGCCGCGTTCCACGACCCGGGGTCGATCGACCCGGATCGAGGGTCGGGGACGAAGCTGGGTCGACGAGGATCGAGTGCGGGTCGGGATCCTAATCGATGTCAACTGACCCCAAACGAGTACCCAAGATTTCGAGGAGAGGAGTGATTTCGAGGAGAGAAGTACCAGGAATCCAGCCGACGCAGTCCGCTCACCCTGTTTCCATCTCCGTCCTGTGGCTCCCGCGGTCCCGCCATTGGTCCGCCGCCGCCGGAGGCCGGACTTTGTTTCCGTTCATCCGTCTGGACCTGTAGACACTAGGGGAGGCTGGTTCCTTGGAGGCACCATAGGAGTAGAAGTGTAGAGTGTGGGATTGGGAGTATGGACTCTGGAATATGGATCAAGGTCAAGGATTGAACTCACGGTTCACCTGAGGAAGAAACAGAGTAGCCTGGGAAGAGAAGAAACGTACGCAAGCGACTCGTGGGGAGAGAAACAGGCCTCATATTTCCTCCTCGCAATGTTAGGAAATACTATAACCAGAAGATTCAATACCTCCGGAAAAAGAGGCCGAAATTTTTGCCTGCAGGTCACTAATTGGAGCCGGGATTTCCTTCCACTCAAAATTTGGAAACAAATAAAAAATGATGTCCGCATAAATTTGGAAACAAATCAAAAAATCATGTCAGAATAATTCTAGCGGGATTTCTGTCCACGAAAAGTTTGGGTCCCGTACCACGACCCGCCCGGGGCCATCGACCCAAAATAGCGGGGATCGTGATCCTCGACCCAAATTGTCGTTCCAAAGATGTGTACCCTGTGTCGAACCTTGTTCCCGGCAGCGGCGATCCGCGACCCTCGACCCCGTTCCTCGACCCGGATGACCCGGGATCCTGGCAACTATGGTCTACTTAAAAGGAATATATTACCATGTACCGCTTTTGCTAGGCTGCCCATGTACATATAATCGTACAATGCTAGCTTCTCATTCCACATGGCGCTTATCGCTGAAACACTCCTTTTAAACTCATCCTTTGGCAAGACAGCACCCTTCAGCCTCTTCACCGCCAGCCTGGTTCTAATCAGAGGCTCAGCCATGTATATTGTCACTTCAGTGCCTCTGTCTAAAACTTCAGCCCCCGCGCTAAGCAGGTCCTCCTGCTCTAACTGAAGAGATGTCACTGCTGAAACAGAGCTAAAAATGTACAAATTTTGGCTCCTTTCTTGTGACAGTACCGTTTCAGCAAAAGCTACATTTCTCCCATTTTAGCCAATGCTACTGCTTTCTTGTGATGGTAGAGTATTGGCTGGAGCTAATATAGCCAAAACTTTATTCATGAGTTACTATCACTGATGGTCAACTATCAGAACTCCAATGGGATGATGTTATGTGTGCAAGCTGAGGCACCTAAATGATAACCAGTGTCGGTTAGCATATAAGAAACAAAAATTGAGACTCATTCTTTGGTTACATTAAAAGCTAAATACCAAACAGATTGTAACAGAACTGTGCACAATCAGAAGTATTACTACCATCTGATTCCGATAAAACGACCCCAGATTAAAAAGACCATAATGAAAGAATGAAATAATACAAGAGGCCAAGGCACCTAAACGATAACTGTCGGTTACTTCTACATAAAACTAAAATGAGAGTCACCTTTGGGTTTTATTAGAAACTGAATACCAAACAAGTTGTAATACAGTTGGTTGTATGTCATAGGAAGTACTCTAGCCTATACTGTTTGATTCCAACCAAAAGGCCCCAAATGTAACATACCACAATTTATAACCTACTCGCTCTATCATTTTACATAGGGTGTCTTCTTCACCCAAACTGCTATGCTCAGCCACAATGTTTTGTTATATATAGCGTATACACGAGCCAAGGCATCACAGTGGCAAATTTTCGTATAATGTTGCTTTGCTGCTCTCGTATTTCCCTTCCGCCTAACAAGATGCATTCCTCTGAACCTATCAAGTTTAGCCCCGGTTGTTTAGGTAAATCTAGCTCACCATTAGGTCTATTTTTACTGTCCGTCAGCGACAGGAAGACTTGAGGTTAAGGATGTTCTCTCTCTTTATTTTGACAGGAAAATTGGGATAATGCTACATGTCAGACAACAGGATTAGATTGTTCTTTGATCTGAGCTGTCGCAATATTACCTTTAGTAAAATTACCTGGCAGGTATGGTAAACTTCCTTGGCGGCGATCTTCCAATACCATTAGCCCCCAAAAGCATACCGTGACGGTCGACGTGAAAACCAGGTCCATTGTGCCACAGCCGTTGCAGCTGCCCGTCATCCGACTTCAGAGACTCATGGGACGCTCTTGTGATCGTATTTGGGTGGAAGGTGTTGCCCTGTTAGGGGTCACCGTTGCGTGTTATATATGCGGCTTAACCAACCTGCCGAAGAGGATATACATCAGGTTTGTTACACGGGATAAACCCAAACTAATTCAAGCTACCAAACTCTTATAAGATTGAGTCGGTTTACAACAATATAAACGTGACACACAAGCTATCTAACACACCCCCTCAATCATAACTTATCTAAGTTAAGATTGTTTCTAAAAGCTTCTAGCTGTCGAGGAGCCAGTGGTTTAGTAAAACCATCTGCTACTTGATCACCTGTAGGAATAAACCTTATTTCCAGTAGTTTTTGTGCAACTCTTTCTCGAACAAAATGATAATCAACTTCTATATGCTTAGTTCTAGCATGGAAGATTGGGTTTGCTGACAAATATGTTGCTCCCATATTATCACACCATAACTGAGCTGTTTGAGGATGTGGTATCCTCAATTCTGTTAACAATGTCTGAATCCACATGACTTCAGCAGTGGCATTTGCAAGTGATTTATATTCTGCTTCTGTGCTTGATCTAGACACAGTTGCTTGCTTTCTTGCACTCCATGATATTAGATTAGGGCCAAGAAACACATCAAATCCACCAGTAGATCTTCTATCATCTGGACATCCTGCCCAATCTACATCAGAAAATGCACTAACACACATGGAAGAAGATCTTCTCAGCCGAAGGCCAAGTTTACATGTCTCCTTAAGATATCTCAATATTCTTTTCACAGCAGTCCAATATACTGTGGTTGGTGAATGCAGAAATTGACAAACTTTGTTAAAAGAAAATGATATATCTGGTCTGGTAAGAGTCAAGTATTGTAATGCTCCAACAATACTTCTATACCTTGTTGCATCTTCATCACTTAGTGATTCTCCTTCCTCAACTGAAAGTTTTTCACTAGTTGACATGGGTGTAATAGCTGGCTTGCAATTTGTCATACCAACTCTACTAAGTATATCTGAAGTATATTTTTCTTGTGTGAGAAGTATTCCATCATGTACCTTCTTTACTTCAATCCCAAGGAAATAATGAGCATCACCAAGATCCTTCAAGGCAAAATCTTTTTGGAGATCCTTGAGAAGAGCTCCTGTGGCATTCTCACAAGAACTTGCAACAATTATGTCATCAACATAAATAAGCACATAAATAGAAATGTTTCCTTTGGAATAGAAGAACAATGATGTGTCAGCTTTTTGATGCACAGAAACCAAAATCTTGTAGCTTTGTACTTAGGCGTGAGAACCATGCCCGTGGTGCTTGCTTCAATCCATATAGTGCTTTGTCAAGTTTAGACAGATAGTGTGTCTTCCCTTTAACTTCATAGCCAGGTGGTTGCCTCATGAAAACATTTTCCTCCAGAACGCCATGAAGAAACGCATTCTTCACATCTAGTTGTCGAAGATTCCACCCCCTGGAGACAGCCACAGATAGAACAAGAAGAATAGTAGCTGATTTTCCTACGGGACTAAACGTGTCCTCATAGTCAATACCATATCGTTGTTTAAAACCTTTAGCCACTAATCTAGCTTTATATCTATCTATACTACCATCAGCTTTATGTTTTATTTTGTATATCCATTTACAATCAATAATGTTCCTTCCTGATTGTTGTGGTGGAACTAGGTGCCAAGTTTAATTTTCCATAAGTGCTAAGTATTCCTCATCCATAGCATTTTTCCATTTTTTATCTCCTAAAGCCTCAGTAATATTATTTGGTTCTCCTGTAGTAGCCAAATGCGCATACCTGACAACACCGTTTGTATATTTGCGGCGTTGTATCCTTCCGGTTTGCAGTCGTGTACTATGTACACGGGTAGCTGTAGAGTGCTGAGCCACAGATGATCCCGTGGCATGATTCCCCCTGGCCGTGGCAGACAAATCCCCCTCGGGATCGATGTTGTCGCCCGCAGGCGATCCGGATGCGCTCGTGTGGCCGTGTATCGGTGATGAGGGCGATGTAGAAAATCCCGTAGCATCGGTGCTGGAGCCCCCGCTGCATGTGCGGTCGGTCAGCTGCGGTGACGTGGCGGAGGACGATTCGCTCCGCGCTGCTCGAGACGGATGCGAGGACGCGGCTTCCCTGGCGTGACCAGACGCGCTTCGCGCGATCCGAGAAGGATCCTCCGACGCGGTTTCTTCTCGCTGTCCGTGGGTTTCCGTACTATTTTGTCCGGATGCGGAATTTTGCTGATTTTCACCGGAATCTTCTCCTGTTTCAGAATTTTCTGCACGCTGTCTATCAAGATCATTAGCAGGGTTAGAAATATTAATCAGAACTGAATCATCAGTACTAGTTGGTTCACCCTCATGATCAACTTGGCTAGGGTTTTGGAAATGGGACGGAAGTAGGAGAATTTCCGAACGGAGTCTCATGCCTGCATTTGAGTGTAGAGTTGAAAAAGGAAATATTTGTTCATCAAATATTACATCCCTAGAGATGTAAATGCGACCATAATTAATGTCAAGGCATTTAAATCCTTTGTGAAGGATGCTATATCCTAAAAAGGCACATTGTTTTGATCGATATTCAAGCTTCCTAGCATTGAAGGGACGGAGATTAGGATAACAGGCACAACCAAAGA
This sequence comes from Alopecurus myosuroides, assembly GCA_028641055.1. NCBI lineage: Eukaryota > Viridiplantae > Streptophyta > Magnoliopsida > Poales > Poaceae > Alopecurus > Alopecurus myosuroides. Next base: position 66,637,510 of record CM054058.1, on the reverse strand, counting down.
TGCGCATAGATTTATAGTCTGGTGTAATTTTCTCAAGAACTTCTACAGGAGTGGAGAATTGGAGTAATTTGGTGGGGAGCCGATTAATTAAGTAAACGGCAGAAATAAAAGCTTCATCCCAATATTTCAGTGGCATGGAGGCATGAGCTAGAAGGGATAGACCAACTTCGACAATGTGTCGATGTTTTCGCTCGGCTGACCCATTCTGTTGATGAGCATGGGGACATGATACATGATGGGTAATTCCAATTTGCTTAAAAAAAGAATTTAGACGTTCATACTCTCCTCCCCAATCCGATTGTAAGGCAATAATTTTCCTTGAAAATCTTCTTTCAACTAGTGCTTGAAACTCATGAAATATACGAAAAACTTCAGATCTATGTTTGATCAAGTAGATCCACGTGAATTTACTGAAATCGTCAATAAAACTCACATAATAATTCTTATGACCAAAAGAATCGGGGGCAGGGCCCCATACATCGGAGAAAATGAGTTCTAATGGATAATGAGACACACTAGTGGATCTAGAGTAAGGCAATTGGTGGCTTTTTGCCTTTTGACATGCTTCACAAACTAGAATTTTATTTTCACTCGAGCAAGGAAGATTATTTTTGCTAATGACTCTTTGAACTATGGAGGATGCTGGATGGCCTAATCGACGATGCCACTGATCATGTGACGGTTTATTGACGCTAAGAACTTCCTTGAGTGATGATGGGGCTGGTAAAGGATAAAGTCCATCTTGGCAGGGACCATCAAGCAGAGTGCTCTTCGTGACCTGATCCTTGACACAAAAGAAGTTTGGATGAATTTCTAGGAAAGCATGATTGTCCTTGACAAGTCTATGAGCGGAAATAAGATTTTTACTAGTGTCAGGAACATGCAAGACATTGTTTAGATGAAGATTGCGATCATGAGTTTGAATAGTACTGTGACCAATTCGATTAATATTCATACCTGCACCGTTTGCATTGTGGACTTGATCGTTCCCATGATACCTATCATGAGTGTGAAGCCTCTCCAATTCACTGGTTATATGATCTGTTGCACCGGTATCCACGATCCAAGGATTCTCGGTGGCGCCACCATAGTTGTTGGTGTTGTGGTTTGCGACTGCAGCCGTCCTCTCTCTGGGAACGTACTCGGGATTGTATCGGTGCCAGCAGTCCTTGACTACATGGCCCGAAACATTACAGAGTTGGCACCGAGGCCGATCACTCTGGTTGGCGTTGCTGTTGTAGCCTCCGCGGCCACGGCCAGGGTTGTTGTAGTTGCCGCGGCCGCGCCCGTTGTTGTTGAAGCCGCCACGGCCTCCTCCGTTGCCGTGGTTGTTGTAGCCTCCTCCCTGGTAGCCGCCTCCTTGGCCACCGTTGGGATTGCCGTGGCCTGGATGATTGTATCCGCGACCAAAGCCTCCGCGATTTCCACGTCCACCGCGCATGGCGGCGTTCACAGACGACTGCGGTGAACCTGCACCACGACGTAGATGCTGGCGACTCTCGTATGAGAGAAGCTGTGAGTATAACTCACTCACCGTGATTGGTTCGTTCCGTGCAACGACGGCAGAGACGATGGAGTCATAATTTTCGTTGAGTCATAATGTATGAGACCATGTCTTCATCATCCAGATGCTTGCCGGCGGAGATCATCTCGTTCTCCAGGGTTTTCATCATGGCAACATACTCAGCCATGGTCTTGGTGCCCTTCTCAGCATTGGCGAGGGCGATGCGGGTGTTGGTGGTGCGTGCTCGCGATCTGGCCGCGAACATCTCTTGCAGGAGCTCCCATAGCTCGTACGCCGTCTCTGCGGCAACAACATGTGGCAGCACTTCCCTCGACAAGGAACCGACGAGGAAGCTGACGATCTGCTGATCCTGGGCCTCCCACAGCTCAAAGGCTGGGTTGGGCTCCTCTTCTACCTTGTCGCCACGCTTGACCTCAATGGTCTTTTCTGGCGCCTTGATTCTTCCGTCGATGAAGCCGACGAGACGTGCCCCGCGGATTGCAGGAAGCACTTGTGCCTGCCAGAGGACGAAATTCCCCTTGGCGAGTTTCTCCGTGATGTTCACTCCTCCGAAGGTTGATACCCCATTGGTGGAGGATGACATGATTCCGAAGATTGAAGGCTAGATGAGATTCGGTAGATTGGAATTGGTACATTGGAACTAGATGTATTTGGAGGTTGGCTCTGATACCATGTGATCGTATTTGGGTGGAAGGTGTTGCCCTGTTAGGGGTCACCGTTGCATGTTATATATGCGGCTTAACCAACCTGCCGAAGAGGATATACATCAGGTTTGTTACACGGGATAAACCCAAACTAATTCAAGCTACCAAACTCTTATAAGATTGAGTCGGTTTACAACAATATAAACGTGACACACAAGCTATCTAACAGCTCTGACCCTTCCTCTCTCACTCTCTGCTTCACGCGGCCACAACGACACGACAGCCATATGGCTGACTTAGAAAGGAAAATACCTCGTACCCATAGCTCATCCGATGTCATACCAAGACATGGAACAATCAAAGTACCTTAGATTTATTGCAATAAAGCAAGGAAGTTCTTTAAAACTTTTCAGGAGCATCCAAGAAACTACCATCATACCAACACAACCATAGAACGCCTAAAAATGTATGGAATGGATGAACTTCATGGTTAATGAAGTCAACAAATTAGTCGAACTATCCATGATAAAATCCATCACACAGTGTCCGTCTTAATGATACACGAGGAGGTAAATCACAACATATATCTCATGACCATGAGAATGTCCTTCTACTGAATGTCAAACAAAAAATTTAATCACAGATGAACTACGGATGCAACCACCCTACTGACCATCAAATCATAGATTGATTCTTAAGACAACTACATTTATAAACATAAGACATATGCATTTTTCAAATTTTTGTTTAATGAACATTTTTCCTCATGGATGCATGTCTTAACGCCATGATAGTAAAACCCTTAAACATGGTCCAGTTATTATGTATATATATGTAAATAAAAATTATTGGATTGTTCTTGATATCTTTACAAGTTATTGTTGTTTTCTGGTAAATTTATTCATATGTTTCATCTTTAGAATCCATACATTATGGTAATAACAATTAAGAGGACCTAAAAGCGCATAATCTTAATTCTTAGGAATTTTCTAGGGTGTATTATTTTGTTTGTTGGAACATTTTGTATATATTTATGTGATGTAACAAAATCAACATGGGTTATTTTATACGTTAGTTGTACATTAACATAAGAAGAATCTTCGAATTTTCACCCTGCGAAGATATTTATGTGTCTATAGCGTATCCCATTTTAACATTGAGTAAGTAAATATGAGGAACAAACATCGAAAATTGGTATTTCTCACAGGTAAATGTGGCCTAGCTATTAAGTGGGATACACAAATTTCCTTTCAATTCATTATAAAAGTTTATGCTTTCTTCATATAAAATCTTTAGTTTTCTTTACTATTGTACTATCACTTAAAAAACTAATGGGTGTTTCGATGGATTAGATGCTAATAATTCTCCCCTAAATTTAAGAATGCCGAAAGATGTTATCGCCTAAGTGATATTTTGTTTAATCTATTAAATTTGAGATAGTGATAGATTTTTGTTTTCGTATCTCATGACAAAAAATAATAAGGTATCCACTAAATTATATTTTATTTACCGAACACTTTCAACCCCCTAAAAATAACGCCCTCGCATTTTCGAGGGCCACCACCATGCTAGTTATTGGGTAAAGAATAGATAGATAGATAGAAAATTAGTACCAGTTGCATTCAAACGGATGACGTTGCTTGCCCATGACGGTCACGGATGATGAATTGCTGGCCCGACTCACGGATGATGAAAATATATTTATATTTTGCGTAAGACTTTGCTTGCGAGGTCTCGCCGGTGTGAAAAAACTACTCCTAGCTAGCTAATCGAGATTTGACTTGCAGAAGTCAAATGCAATTTCGTGCAGAGCCACCCCTCCTCTGACCACACACCGTGCATTAATTACAAACACGTCGAGATTTGACTTCGAGAAAATGCAATCCCACTGTGATACTCTACTTAAATTGGTTCACGTTAACTATCAAATAAATGAGTTTCTTAGTTAAGCGAGCACGTCATCATAACCCCTATAGAGTTAAGCTAGCGCCAACTATATATAGTCGGGCAGCCTAGCTATAGAATTTCTGTGGGAAATAGATATAAACCATCTAGTAGCAATAGCAATTCTATCGTATAAGGCAAACCCGCAAACCTATCTACAGATGGTGATAGAAGCTTCGGGAGAGTCTCCTCCGAGACCTCATAGGATGTTGCTAAGTACGCCGGAGGTGTTAGTTGAAGCCGCTGAACCGGCGGAGACTCAAAAGGGACTGGTATGTCCGTATGCACTTGACAGGCCGGGCCTTGCCAGCGCTACCCCATTTCCCATCCATCAGTCATTCGTCTCCATTCTTTGTTTTCTGGATGTAAATTGCATACGGATCCTAGTTCCTAACATTTTTTTTGTCCCTCTGCAAATTGCAGCTGCCCAGATTGGATGACCCTTACCGAGATTTGGAACATACTCCCTCCATTCCTTTTTACTCTACATCCTGGAAAAATTCAGACAAAATAAGCAAGCATTTATTAGTACTAGTTTGACACACATATGCATGTATTGGAATAACTCTACACGGGATACAAAGCATTATCTCGACTACCCGTGATAAATTAATGGTAGGCATGCAATTTGTACCCAATGAGGAACCAACATGCCTAGCTTTTCTCTCTCCTGTATTAATTCACAACGTTGGGATGAGTACTATGCTTTCTCTCTCTTTAATTAACTAGGTGGGTTCCAGCCAAAATGTAGACTATTTTGGAACTTAATATGGACCCAGGATGTAGAGTAAAAAGGAATGGAGGGAGTATCGTGCATAAGGTGGTAGCAGGAGCAACGTCTGAGCCTCCTCTCAGGCTCGCTCATTCGTACTGTTTTTTTTTACTTGCTCGCTGGACGCGGATCGTTGTTACCAATAATCTTTTTCTTTCTTTCTGCTAATGGCAGGCGTCTAGATTGGCACACCCGACAGTGATAGACGGCAACAAAATATGTAAGAAATGAATTTTATTTCTATGTAGCTCGTTGATTTATGTGAGTACTATCACAGCTTGGTGATTTAACGGAGGACACCGGATGATTCTTCTTTTAGCTGTGCCCTTAGAGCAGAATGAATTGGATTGTGGGCCATGGGCATATGAGGAGATACTCCTACTTGGGCGCATTAACTTGACCATGCAACCGGCGATCTGGGAGAAAGCAGTACATGCGTTTGGGGCTGATTTCAACAGGAGGGACAAGAAGATGCATATGCTCCCACCTGGCTTCCAAGGCCTCGCCTCGCGGTACATCGTCCCGATGGCCGTGGCAATCGGCCCTTGCCACCACCGTTTAAACCTCCTCCAACCGATGGAGACGGTGAAGCAAGTTGCTGCATACCACTTGGTTAGGCTAGTCACAATGGAGAGTAACATACACTAGTAACATACACGTTTTTCTAGACTATGTTACTACCTCCACAATGGGTAGTAACATATTTGTGGTGTCATGCATGACTTCATTTATTAGGGCTATAGACACATTGTTCCTCGGTATGTGTGATGTTACTAGTAACATAGCTAGTTACCACAAGCACTTCTCTCTTCATTAAATATGTGCCACATAAGCAAAATTGCCTTGATATGTGTGATGTTACTACCTTAGTTACTCCCATTGTGGCTAGCCTTAGGGCCTCGAAGCACTCATTTGAGGAAATACTTGCGGAGGTCCAGTTAATTGCAGACCATGCCCGCAGCTTCTACGCCAAGGAAGCAGTGGCAGGTATCACCGCCAAGCATTTTGCGCTTATGATGTTACTCGATGGCTGCTTCTTGCTGCAGTACATGCTCTCGTGTACCGCCAATGAAAAGTTAGATCCGTCCTTGTTGTCTTGCTTCCGGTCTAACCGAGCTTGCATCAGCAATGACATAATGTTGCTACAGAACCAGCTTCCCTGGATGGTAATTCTAACCCTTAGGAGGCACATCACCGTGCCTGTGGAAGAGTTCGTCGCAAAGATGGGACGCACACTCCAAGCTCGGGGCGACATGGAGAGGAAGCCATTTGTCTTGGATGGTAGCGACATGCCACCGCATCTCCTTGGCCTCCTCCGACTCTTCAAAACAAAGGGAGACGTCATTTCTGGAGTGACGGCCTCTGCTGTAGTGTCAAAAACTATTAGTGCCACCGAGCTTAAGGAAATCGGCATCAAGCTGGTACCCAGTAAGACAACCAAGTTCGTGGACATGGGCATCAAGAAAGGGTTGTTCTCTGCCAAATTGTTTCTGGCGCCACTGATGCTGGACGAAATAAGGGCTTCCTGGCTTGTCAACATGGCGGCTTTCGAGTTATGCACTCTCACACATACTCAAACTTGTTCTTACCTGTCTATCCTAGCGATGCTAATGGATCGGGAGGAGGACGTGCACGAGCTGCGGTCAGAGCTTATTGTACAGGGAGAACTGACCAACAAGGAGACGCTCGACTTCTTTAAGGGTCTCGTCAAGCTCATTAGTGGCGGTCCTCTATACAATCAAGTCATGCAAGAGGTTGAGGCCTACAAGCTCAACAGGTGGATGTGGATAAAAGTGCACCGTTTCGTCTACAAAAACTTGAGAGCTATCATCACAGTGTTCTCCATTATTGGTGTTCTTGTGGGCATCTTCAAGACTCTCCTCTCTCTCAAGACACGCTAGCTTAATCCACATGTACTACTCCACTGTTCCATCATGCCTATAAATTACACACGCATTTATTTTGGTGTTGTGCCGCAACACACTTCTCCAAATATATGTATTTTAGCCACTAGTACTACTATTCTATTGGGCCCCCAAATAAATATAAGCTCTCCATTTATTAATTATCCGGATGCCTAGAGTCAACTGGATTATGTAGAAACGATTCCTTGAGCTTATCTAATGGCCAAATTGTGCTCACTACGTATAGTTTATGACTAGATGCATACATTAACTAAGGACTTAAGGCCGGAGCCGACGGAGGCCTCTCAGCGCATCGGCCCCTCTAGTGTCGCTGTGGTGTGGGCCATTTCTGTCTCCTGGTGTGCACGCGTGTCCGTCGCTCCTTTCTTTTGGCGTGTTCTCTATTTGCTTCGTGGTCTAACCGGTGGCTCTTTCTTCCTTTTGGGCCCGCTTGCCTGCAGGCTGCTGCATTGGCCGTGAGGTGAGGGCAACTAGGCAAACTGCTCACGCCTTATCTCTTCTCCCCAATTCCTCCAGAGTACACTTAGGGTTTCCGGCCGCCGGCGTCCTGTTTTTTTTGGTCAATCCGCATGTGCATCTGCTGGTTAGGGCTCGAGATGGTTGGAGGTGAGCCTGTCCTGGTTTGGTTGTTTTCTGCTACGTTGAGGTGAGGCTGTCCTGGTTTGGTTGTTGTCTGCTACGGGCGGCTCGGCGGTGGTAGGCGGCATGGTTTGCCGGTCGCGGAGCCAAGGCCGCCCGCCCTCTCTTATCCTCCGTTCAAACTAGCGACGGCGAGGCTCGAGTTCTAGCACGGAGGACGTTGCTCCCTCCGTTTTCTCCAAGATCCCAAACTACTATAGAGATGGAGGTGCCAGGGTGCGGCCGGCAGCCACCGCTGGAGGCATGACTGCCTGCAAATTGTGGAGAAGAAATTGTGGCTATAGCCACACCAGCGGCCGCCGCACGCTGGACGGCTGGAGGAGCAACCTGACAGGGCCCTGGCCTAAGGCCAGCACGGGTGCTCACTCTTCCATGTGCAGATGTCCGTGTAACCAAGGTTGTGACAGAGTGCTCAACTTGTGTGTTCTTGCTATACATTTATCTTTGGATTTTCACCATGTGTTTTGATTCTTAACTTTGTGCTCCACGGTTGTCCTGATTGTGCCTCAGCTGAAGTAAAGTTTGTGCTCCACAGCTTTGATCCTTCTATCAAATTTTATAAAAATAATTAATTATAGAGAAGAGGCAAAATCTGAATGCAGATAAGAAGTTCTTCTCTTAATGATATCTTCTGCAGCTTTCAGCTACTATCATATTTGCAACTTGCAGTACTCATGGTGTTGTAAAATAAAGTTGAGTCAGACTTGAATGAAATTCAATCCTTGTTGTTCATAAGGAATATGCGTTCACATAGTTGTGTCGAAGACAACAATATTTATTTATGTAGTTGTTTGAGAAAATTGAACTCTGTTATTTACACTACATTTTTTTGCCTCTCATAAGGCGGTGGCGGAGATTTCTTTTACTTTGTCTCCTCGTTTTTCTCTCCTGGTAGCCTCCGGTTAGATCTTTCCTGTGGCTGGCCTTCTCGTCGTCATCTACACCGGCAGGTGCCTCCGCCTTCCTCTGTCCTTTTGATCTCTGCATGTGGTTCATTTCGCTTGCCCATTGTTGCGCTCCGTCCATGCCGTGCCATTGCTTTAGGGGTCCCCTGTTGAACAGCCTGCATAGAGGGATTTCGTGGGTAGGAGGCGTGATGACGGCCGTTTTTTTCTTGGTTAGTTTGGGGATGGACCTTACCGCCCTTGCTGCATGTAGTTTTGGTTAGTTCGTTGTTTTGTTCCTTTGCCGAGGTTGTGTGTTGAGTTTCGCCGGAGGTTTGTCCGGTTTACTTGTTTGGGGATGCTTGTGTTGTACTGACGTATTGCCTAATGTTGTTTCGTCTTTTTTATTCTTTGCTTGCAGGTTGCGAACTGGACCGTCTGGGGGCTGCAGAGCAGGCTGCTGCGCTCTGTTTCGTGGCTTCAGTTTGGGTGATGTCTCTTTCCCTGTCTTTTTAGTTATGTTATCTGTGCGGTTTACCGTTATGCTGCTATGTGCGGTTTACTGTTGTGCTACTCTGTGCTCTGTATTGGTCTGCCCATGTGCTATTTTTACATGTTTAACGGAGTTCTTCTAGGTCTAACCGAGAGCGCCGGCCCAACTGAAGGCCGAAAAAACAGAGCAAGCAGAGTGCAGCACATACCAAAAGCTACTTTGGTATGTGGAACAACCATATGCGATCAAGCCGGTTGACACCCATCTTCAGCCGACCAAGCCTGAACATGAAAGGTGGGTTGTTATCCTAGGAGTAAATTTGTTAACCATTCTTTATTGCACGCTATATTCGCTAAATGTAAGACACATCATCGAAAAAATCCTATAGATACCGACCTGACTGAAATCTTTAGGATTACCATAGAGAATATTCAGCAGCAAATGATGTTTAGGTAGAAGGCTTGATCTAATCGGTGCCTCACGTGGTAAGCATGGAGGCCCCCACCGTCAGAATTAAATTGCTGAATGAAAAAAAAAGTTTTTGTATTGCCCAGTTTCGGCGTTTCACATGCAGACTGTTATTTCTTATAAAAATTTGTATGATTACCATAGAGAATATTCAGAGGTTTACAATGTTTAAATAGAGCTTTGATCTAATCTATGCTTTGCGTCGTAAGAATGGAGCCACATGTCGCCACAATTAAATTGGTCAGCTAAAAAAAAGCATCAGGTCTCAATATTGCCAAATTTCATACAGTTCACACGCGGCCTGTTATTACTTATACGTTGTTTAATCTCTACATTATACCTGTAGCAGTATGGTTGCAACCTGACATTAATCCGCAAATAGAAACCAATACAAAATAGCTTGTTCTATTAGCCTTCAGCAAGAGACCAGCGTTTTGCCGTTTGCTGCCAATAAAAAGCCTAATAAATACAACTGTTTAATTTTCTAGAAGACCAGCGTTTACTGCCATTTTTCTCCTTTCCGGTATATATTTTATAAACCAAATGTATTCATTATACCTTGCGAACAGGATACTAAATAAGACACAGAAAAAATCCTCATATATCAAAAATTATAGTGTACTTTTGTTCCTGCTTGTTTAGTGGATTCAGCTTGGATACTCTGCATATCTTTCTTGACAATTAGTCAGCATGTTTATCCAAATAAACCATCTATGTTTTTTTTACTCCCTCCGTCTCATATTAGTTGTCTTAAAAGTGGACAAAAGTGGATGTATCTAGACATAATTTAGTGTTAGATACATCTAATTTTGTCCAACTTTAAGACAATTAATTTGAGACGGAGGGAATACATGCTTGGCAATCTCTGCAAATTAGCAGACAAAATATGTTGCAGCAAGCAAGCATAGACTTCCAGCTACCAATATACCAGGTATATACAGTTTACGTATCAAGATCGCAGTCCTACCAAAAGACATATTTGGGTTCCCAGAAGCATAGACTTTCCGTGGCGACGTCGCACTCATAGAATATGGTGCGATTGAAAATGCCAAAGAAGAAGTCCTCTTATTTCTATCGAACCATCAAAACGTAGCAATCAAGGACTTCAATCACAGCGCAATGGTCCGTGCAGTCAAAGACAAGAACATGACTGAATCATACCAGGATCTCTACAAGGACGTACCAGAAGCATCAAATAAATATGGGAAGAAGCTACGGCAGAGGTATGATAATCTGACAGAAAGCATACGTGCCATAAATGCACAATACAGCCAGTTCCTGGTGGTGCCACCAGAGAAATTAGCCAACCCTTCTATGCCATGGTCGGCAAGAGATGACTTCGCCTTTGCCGTCACACAGCTGCTGCACTACAAAGACGAAACAGAAAGGTTGCTAAGGCAAAAGGTATGGCTGCCTCTTACAGTCGGACCTCCAAGTTACATACATGCTATAATTTAGCTTCTCATGCATGCAAATTCAATTTCTAAAAACGCAGGCCTAGAGGAAGACAATTCCACTGAAGCATAATGTCAACACAAGAGGCAGCAGAAAAAAGCAAGCATGATGTTCTGGCAAAAAAATTAGTCAGACCACACACGAACCACATCTTCCGATGCAGCCTACAAGCCTTAGCATCAAAAGTATCCCGTTTCCGTCTAGCTACTATCTTGTAATTTAAAGAACCTTGCCACAATGTTTCAGGGTCTTTGAACCTAATATGCTATATTTCGTTTCCGCCTGCTTACTAGCCTGCGGTACAAAAAAAAACTCTCTGACATTCTAAGTCTTTAGTCTCCACTTTAGCCAGCAAAATATGAACACCTGCTATCTGTTTTGCACAATCGCTTTCCATCGGTCCAGAATGGCTCCCAACAAAGTTAGCCAACAGATCAAATTTAAGGGAAAATATTTAAGCTGATCGACCTCCCGAGCTTTATAGAGCAAATTTCACATAGACAAAACCAATTCTTGGCGGTCTAGGCCACAACCATACCCACATGGAATACTGGACGCCAGACCCATCACAAAATTATCCCAGGCTAATTTTGCTGTCTTCGGCAACTCAACATGCATAATTCACACCACAAATAATCCCTGTAACTTTTACGTTGGACTTCATGGTAGCAACCAACGATAGGCCAACAATTGGCTTATATATACATTAACCTAACTAGAACCCTAAGTCTGATTAAAAAAAAACTACAGATAATATAGAGATCCTTTCAAAAGAAAGATCAGTTGACAGACATAGCTTATACTTCCTATCTAGCAGGGATCTATCAAACATAAATGAATATAAACGAATTGCAATTGAAGGACTATCAAAGTGCAGCCAAATTCTTTTCGGAATAAGAATGTAGCCCAGCAGTAAAACACATGATCAATCGCCCGTGCCACTTGGGCTAACAACAGATTTATGTCGCGCTGGTATCTTAGTTAGACTCATGCAATCCAAGCAGCGTGCACTGCCATCTAGAAGACCACCTTGATAAACACTAATTTCTTGTTGACTAACATAAAGAACGAATTAGAAACCACGCCAGCCACGGGGTACACAGACGGGCAGCAGCCGGCGCAGCGAAGCGCGCTACCCGTCTAGTACCAAGTAGTCTTCCTTCTTAGAGCCACGGGCAGGCTTGTTAGTGTCACTAGCCGTGTGCCCCCTTGAGGTTTGTATCTATACATACCAAGCTCTGTATAGTTTATGGTTCTGGGTTTTGATAGTCGAAGTCGGTACACTAGTTGTAGTCGGATAGGAATACTCAACCATCACGTACACGTGAATACTACATTGGCTACCACCACCCCCCCCTTTTTGATCTTAGCTTGTATGCAAGTTGAGATTACGTTTAACACTGGTAGACCCCCCCCCCTTTCATCCCGGTTTTTTAGGGCCATTTGTCCCGGTTGCCCAACCGGAATGGGGCAGACGGGACCAAATGCCCCCCCCCCCCCCATTCGTTAGGTTGTGTTAAGAACCAGGATGAATGGATCGTCCACATGGCCGCTGGGAGCTGGTCCCTGGCCAGGACCATTCGTCCCGGTTCTTAACAGGAACATGGATGAATACCCCCGCTGCCGTAGCAGAAAATTAGATTCCATTTTAGGATTTGCTCCGCCGTTTCTTTTAGGGTTTGGCATGTTATATTTCATTTTATTAGTGGGCACCGGGGAGAAGAAAGTACTCTTTCCCACCTGTCGTTGCTGTCCCAGATCAAGAATATGTACGAAGGGGCCCCGAGCGATGCGGTCGGGGCAACCTCCGCCGTAGTGGGCACCGGGGGAGAAGAGTCTGGCCCCACCGATCGAGAAGCGGGCGTGACACTCTCTTTCTCACTGGCGCAGGGGGTCCGGAGCCACCATGATTTTTTATTGTATTCCATTTTATTAGAATATACAAGTATATATGGTGATCGCAATAAAATATACTTGAAAAATATACAAGTAAGTACGCACTATTACTCGAATATACAAGAAAGAAGTGAAGAATATACAAGTAGGTACTATTTCCCATAAGTACTCGAATACACCACCACATGCAGCATGCCTCCAATATACAAGTTCTATTGTAACGCCCCGACCTTGGAACTATACAAAGCTGGATGTCACCGGTTACGATACCCGACTGAAGGTTACCAGGGTTACCATCCCCCAGGCTGAGTCACATCATCAGGCGCCGCTCGGTCATGGATCGTCAGCCCACAAACCCTGAGTCATGACATAACGTCGGGTCCAACCAAGTTGCATAATAAAGAGATCAAGACTCGGAACAAACTGGCACATCAGAGTCTCTACGACACAAAGCATATATATTTCAACTCTTAACAGAGAAAATATAGCAGAATACAATCAGCGGTCACGAACCCAACAATACAACAAGCGGAAGCAGGTATAGTTGTTCTAAACAACAAGAACCAAAATATGGCCTAAGAAGCCTACATATACACAAGTCAACGCCAGATTGCTCCTAACCACCCCAGGCTGTCACCTGGAAAACCCAGACTACTCGTCGACGTCCACGAGGAGACCACCTTTGTCTTCAAAGAAGTCCTCAGCTGTAATAGAGTAAAGATTCAACAAAGCAACGGTGAGTAAAGGAGGTACTCGCAAGGTTACTAGAGCTACTAGCTCGAATGAGGCTTTAGCAAGGCTTTATGGTAGTTGTTTTGCGGAAAGCTAGTTTTCTTTTAAAAGACCCAACTTGGCAACGTCTATAAGAAAGTTTTGAAATGAGATAAAAATTATAACTCTTCTTCAACTTCAGCTTCTAAACAAGGCATCCGCCAACCCAGCATCACATCCGCGGCCTCAAATTTTATTGTTTAAGTTCTCTATGATCTCAAATGATGTTCCCAAGGATGCCCATAACCGTGGACACGGCTTTTCGAAAAGATTTACCCTGCAAGGGTGTGCTATTTTAACCACTAGTACCGTCCGGCTCCTTGCTTGATCATGCATGATCACATCCTCTTCCTCGGAGGCCTGCAGAGCGAGCGTGGTTACAACCTTTGGCTTGCATGAATCTATCTCGAGGTCATTGGTGAAGCTGAAGTCCGGGTTCAGTGCCTCCGACAGCCTGGACCGCGGCCATCTCCTAAACACCTCCGTCCTTGTTCACAGCTCGTCCATCGTCTTCACACACACGCAAATGGAAAGCTTCAAACTAAAGGACCCCGGGCTACACCCTCACAAGTTAGTCGATCGTTAGGGAGTCCATATGTCCCACTGATGGAAGCACGCTCAGTCTTGGTTCAAGTCGAAGAGAACTCACTCCTAGGGGCATGACTGAGGCAAAACACCATCATTCACCGATGGCAACTCATGCATGCATGTTAAATTTTAATTGGAGACAACCGGTCTCCAACACATCCGGATATAATATAATATTTTCCAACCACGATCCATCATCAGACCCAGAGTACTCAACTAAGCATGGCTAAGCAGTTAAATAGCATATAGCAGTATCTCGGGCCACAACACAATCTATGGATATAGGAAGGAAACAGGTAATGCCGTCGGGACAAAATGCAACTGATAGGATAGTATAGCCAAAAAATTTGAATCGAAAGAAATATTATGGTGGAGAAAATACTTGAGGGAAAAAAATAGGTCAAGAGAGATGCACAAAGAAGTGGATTTATGCTTGCATTGTTGAAATGAAAGAGGTAGGAATCGTCGAAGAAGTTTGGTTGCATTTGAACTCCTCGATCTACCGAAGCACAAACAACCTCGGAAAGGAAACAACATAAAGAACAATTACAACAGGTGCAATGCACACTCAAGATGACATGACATTTTAATGCAACTAAAAGACCATGGACAGATCTTCATGTTAAATGTTTGTTCCCAAATAATTATGCATTATTTGGCAACACTCATATTTACCTTAGTGGCATACTAATTTTTACTACAAGACCAGAACCTAAATAATTTGTCAACATGCATGAAAATGATATTTTCTATTAGTATTAGGTGTGATTAACATTTTTTTATACTTTCCATAATTTTTGGATAAGGAAAACAATAATTGTGAATTATTCTTTAATAATTTCATTTCTGCCATTTTTGTAAAACAACCAAAACAGAAATATCCTAAGTGACAGATTACGTTGAAATGCTTGAAAACATGTCGCAATTAAACATTTCACTGAGCATTTTGAGCTATTAAACATAATTTTTGGACAATTATTTAATTAGTTATGCCCTTTCCTTTTTTCCTTTTCTTTTCTCACCTGAAAATGGATGTTTTCCTTGTCAAATTTTATCCAACTGTGCCCAAATAAAATACCATTGTGTAGAGTTTGTTAAGGCAAAATTTTAGAGCCTAAGGTTGGTGAATTTGGATTCACAGAGCTCAAGTTATGAATTTCCAAAGTTTCAAATTTTAATAGACATTTTTGTATTTAATTACTTAATGCAAAATTTATTACAGAAACATGTTGCAACTTTTACATATTGGACAGTGCTCACAATTCTGAATCTAAAGAAATTTAAATCATTCAAATTGGAGCATTTTTCATTTAGTTATTGATTTTACGAGTAATGGTTTGAATCTGCAAAACTGAATTCATTTCCTTTTTAACAGAGAAAAACGTCTGGGACTTTTTCTAGCGATCCAGGGCCATACCCGTGTGTGCTTACCCACTAACAGGTGGGATCCGGCTCCACACGGCGAGGTTGAAGCCACCGTGGCTTCCCGGGCCAATGACAGGTGGGACCGTTGTGTGGGGATTAAAATCCCCCAAGAGAAAAGGTTGGGCATATTTGCCTCCGAGGGGGCTCCAACATACGTCTGCAGAGGTAGATTCAGAGTTCACAACCACTGGGCCATACGTGCGCTATTGTGTACTAACATACATAGTTTAAAAAATCGGACCTGTGATCAAACCGGTGAGGCTCTCGGTTCAGGTTTTTACTGGTCGAACCACTGGTTCACTCAGTTCAATGTTGGTTTTTTAAGATGTAAAATAATATTTTTTTCCTCATAAATATGAAAATAAGTATGTAAATAAATTTATACTTAGCAATATAAAATTAATTAGCAAGCACGGAGCCACCAAGTCATGAACAACAAATAAATCAATTGTACTTATACTATTATTCATACACTTATAAAGTTATTGTATATAATAAACTAGTGTACATGTATAACACAAGCACTATACATCACTAACTAGATCCGATTCTTGAGTACAAAGTAATAAGCACAAAGCGGAATCAGCCATGAACCACATTAGTGTACTTTACCAGATGTGATTGGTGGTACAAGTTAGTGTACCAGTTAGTGCAAAGTGCAACACAAGCAAGCAACGTATCACCTTGCTGGTGGTACCACATTAGTGTACTGAGGAGGTACCAGCTTGAAAAACTGAATTCATTTCCTTTTTAACTGAAGCTCAACTTACCCAGCCAGCCTCGGACGGTGGACGGCAGCCTCGGGAGTGCCCTCGAAGCCCAGAACCGGCGGTGGGCGTACGCGAGGTGCTGCAGTGTGTGTGCATAGGGGACGTGCGAGGCCGCTAGGACACAATTCGACCGAAGCCCAAACAGGAGGTTCAGTTAACGTAACTGAACTGAACTTTTGTCGTTCATGGCGGACATAAGTTAAAGCCAGCGGCGCGGCGTCTACGGCAAGTAAACAAGCCGGAAAGCAGCGGGAATCGGAAGAGAAGCTCACCCTCGTCGCGTGTACGTGCTCGATGGTGACGGGGGTGAACTGTAACGGCGGCAATGGCGCGGTGGAGGTCCGACCGGCTGCGGGAAAGAAGAGGACGGCGGCGGCATTCCTCGGCGTCTCGCTCCAATATCCTGGGTAGGACGGTGGAGGAGACCACGGCGGAGACATTGGTGGTCTCGGCTTTCCCCGAGGCGGCCTGTAGCGGCGGCCCCATGCTAAGATTTCGGCCATGGCGGCGGCGGCTAGGGTTAGGGTTTCGGGTGAGGGATAAGGGCAGGGGAGAGAGGGCGTCGGGGTGGTCTTATCCTTCTCGGGGCGCCGCGATGGTGGACGTGTGGAAGGGCGGCCATCGTGTGGCTCAGCTCCTCCCTGCCATGGTCGTTCAGGAGGTCGAAGAAGGACAGCAGATTTGTAGAAAACCCCCTGGCCCATTTTTCATTTATGGTTTTGTACCCTTTTCTGTCTCTGTAAAATGCTGTTTTCACTACCTTAAGTAAATTCAAATCGAATGAAATTTTGTGGAGTTTCCTTAATTAGTGTGATGCACCACTGGTAGAAATTTGATCTCAAATGGATAACTTTGGTAGTACAAACTTGTTCTACTTCCATTTCTGCAATTATCTTACAACAATTAATTGAGGGACTTAACTAGTTCAAAACCTCCTGATATTTGGTGAAAAATTATTATCTATCATAAGGAAGCACTGGTAGAAATTTTAGATTATTTGGATAAAGTTTGTAGAACAAACTTGAATTAACTTCAAATCTATCAGAAAAGAAAATGATTTATTAAAATTGGTTAACACTTCCAAAATTCATGGGCTCTTTCAAGCATTCATTATTTGGCATCAAGGTCCTATGGTAATTTTGTAGAGCAAAAGGATAAAGTTTCTAGAACAAACTTGTTTTACTTTTGAATTAATGATGTGAAGAATTTTGTTGTTTTCAGGGCTTTAATGAATTCGATTTTTGGTTCCCTCACTTGTGTGACCTTTATTTAACATAAGGAAGTATTGGGTAAGTTTTTAGATCAATTGGAGAAACTTTCCAGCAGTAACTTGGTTGAGTTTTCAGTTTCTAGAAATTTTGGTATTTTTCAAATAATAAGGCATTTGTTTTTATCCAACCAAACCTTGCCAAAATATAGGTGGAGGCTGGTAATAACAAGTTAACATACTCCACCACTTATGTTTGAGGTTTGTTAAGTTGTGAAAATAGTTGAGTTCAAGACGGAGTGAGCAATTCGAATGCATTTTTCTTTTAATCATTTTTGGAAATTTTCCAAAGTTTTCACAACTTCGATAAATCAATCTTGGAACTTTCTCAACAATTTGGAAGCTCACAAAATATTTTTGTTTTTCCCTTTGAGAAAATTCAATTTAGTAGAAAATTTCTAAGGATGAAATTTGAACAATATGTTTAATATTTTTATGAGTGGTGCTGCCACCTCTCTAATTTGTTTTCAACATTTGTTTTACATTAACATTAGCAATTCAATAATGAACTTTGGTTTAAAAAACTAGATCATGTAGGCGCGCGTTGCCGCGCCCGTCCATTAGGTATATAGATTGTTAGGACTGGATGAAAATATATTTGTATTGTTGAAAATATGGGACAACTTATATTGTCTCTCGCCAATTTTAGTGTTACCCAGTCTACATTAAACAACACCTATATGCTGAACAAAGCATTGAGTTGAAACCTAGGATTTAATCAACAACAAAAGATCAAGCAACAAATTCCTTTTACAACAATGTTATCATAAGTATTGCTACAGGTGATCATTACATATTTGGTGTGAGACAAGTTTATATTTCACCATTTTCATTATCTCAGACTAATTCACAAAAAAAGATGGAACAATGGCAAACAAGAAGGGGAAAAGGTCAACCCTATCTTACTGTAGAATCGTCCACTTGGAAAAGTACAATTTGTCTAGTACATACCCCTTTTTCACAATAAAAACTTACCGACTGATTGGTTGCCCAGCGTTCAAATAATATACATATCTCTCAAGGGAGGTATTTTATATTTCTCTTCTCCTTTCAGATTTATCATACATAAGCACAACAAATCAGACAAGACATTAATTTATTTGGTTTGGTAATGAAGCAAATATCTCGGATCAGAAGAACTACAGTCCTCCTTGTTTTGCTACCTCGTAACAGCGGCTAGGATAAAATCCACCCATACTTCCATGTGACTGTGATACAAAACAAAACCTACATTCTACCATCATAAATACCATATGAGCTTAAGAAATTCTATGTAATAAAAAACAGAACATAGAGAAGATAAAAATAGACTAACTGTATACCGGCAGAACTCAAATTTACACGAAGGGTGCGCATGTAGTGTGCGTACATCCCTTGTTTTTTCTCGGTAGACTGCTCGCACTTGGGGCAAGGCTTTGATTTAGCTAGTATCCTAAAAAAAATAACCAACAGTTCACAACTCATGATACCGAGATTAAGAGACAACTTTTTTCAAGTTCGTCATATAACTGGTAATTCCTTGACCCTATCTCACTTCACCTACCTGGTAGCTAGCATGATCGCAAGAAGATCAATGACATTTTCCCAACTACCAATAAAATTACAGTCAATGTTATCTATCTAAAGCTTCTAACATCCATAACCCACTACACCTTATAACAATAATCCTAATAAGGCCATGTTTGAGCACACACAAATTTTGAGGTGATCAGATGGATGCTTGATGTTGAACTACCGAAGGTGCGGGGATAGACTATCATTGACTAACATGAAACATGTAACACAATTTTAGTTTCAGATCGACAATAAGCAAATAAATCGTGAAAGTAGTAAAAAGGGGCATCCTAATACACCGGTTAGTACTCGTAGACTCCGCTCTATTTTTGAGGATCCACTTTGACCTAGTGGAATAGTCTACTTGACGATATTCCCGTCGGTGTACTGCAAACTAATTTCACATAGTTTATATTCTTCCTATTATAAGATAAAATTATTAGCTAGTCAAATACTCGTATTCAGTAAGAACCATCTGAATTGCAATTAGCATCATTTCTGCCACTTCCCACGACAAATTCGACATTGATCACATTTTTTCTGGTCTGCACCGAAATGGGTAGTCAAATAGAATATTACATATGAGTTTAAGAGCTCGCTATCGTCCACCACAATTACCAATTAACAAAGCAATTAAAAATTTGACTATGTTAGTGTGCGTGTACCTTCCTCGTCGAGGTCGCCGTCCTCCTCACGACGAGTGGCTGCGCCATGGCCTCTACTGTGGTAAAGCGACGCACACTGGAGTGGGCGCCAAGTCCATGATACATGCAGACCGGTGGCGAAGCTAGGTCACATTATTAAATCTAGGGAAAAACTCCAAGTGAGTAACCTTACCGCACAAGCATGATGCAGCTATTAAACCTTGAAAGGATAACTTCAGATCTACCATAGTAACCTTCAAAATTTATAAAGTGTAGCTCTGCTGGAAACATTAGACGAAAGAAAATAATACAATCCTAAGCATACAACTGCATTTTCCTGCGTTGATATATATAAGTTAGTAGAGATCAAATATTTTTACTAGAAATCTAATATATTGTGGGAAATAAGAACTAATTTATTTATCCATACCTTATTAGTATAAATTTAGACTCTATGGAGCGTAGTGCATATACCAAAATAATCATCTTTTTCTCATTTCCAAAAAGGAGCATCTGAAAAAAATCATTTTTTTCCTAATATGCTGACGATGGTATTTTAATTTTAAAGTTATTCTAATGCTAATTAGGAAACATAACACAAATTGTTGAACCCATGTAGTACACAAGATGTGCACAGAACACGGCATCATCTGCTAGTACAGAAGCTACCTCGGGTAATCTCAGGCATCACCATTTGGAGATTCAAGTCCTCATTTTCATATCCAGATCTCCTAGCCCAATGTCTGATACCTATAAAGCTGAAAACAGGAGAAAATACATCCTCTATGTTAACCATGTGAAGGAAGTGGGTGGGGACATGGAACTATGGAAGGTATAAAATGCCATACCTGCTCCTGCAACTTAATGTGACAAACAGTCATATAGAAAACAAAATTAGAAACTGTGTGGTGTGGAGAATTCAGAAGTACCACCACCTGATGGGACTGACCAAGGAAGACACGAGGAGGAACAGACGGATGGTCATCGCCTGATTCAGCGCCCATCAGCCTTAGTCTACAAACCAACAAATTCGTATGGGATTTCAGGCCGCGGTGTCGCCCCTTTGTGGCTTCTTGATTTTCAACGGGACCATGATGCCAACCGTGGTTACACGGGGATCTGAACATCCCGTCGTTGCTGGCAGCGGCATGCCCACCGGTACCTACACGACGGACGGCTAGGAGGAGCCTAAGAAGCTAATGTGTCGTGGTCGCCGTCTTCATCCGTGTGGGGGTTGAGGAGGGGAGAAGGCGTGGTGATCCTGAGAGATACAATGGAAGGAGAACGATGCCGAGAACTGGGAAGTTTGAGTGGGCTTTGGGCTTAGTGCGGGAAGATGGGCCCAATCAACCAGAGACCTCTGAATTGATTTGCAGAGTAGCTGCCCGCGGGATGTTTGGCCAGCTGCGCGACTTCTGAGAAATCTAACGACGGAAAAGGAAAGGAGGATGCGATCCGACGGCCAAAAGTGTCTAGTTCATGAGAGATGCGTGAGATTGCTCCTTTTTGGCTCAGTTTTAATATCCCTAATCTGAAACCAATTTGAATTAAGCCAAATTTGCATGTCTCTCTTTTTCTAAAACAATTGGCATTTTTATTATAGCTGCCAAACTATGAATTTAATTCTTGGAACTTCCTTGACAAGTATGGAAGATCAAGAAATGGTTTTCTTTGTGAGTGGATTTGTTTTCTCTTAAGGCTTTGCAGCTTGCTTGATTTATTTTTAGCAATTTAATATGGATGCCATGATGCATGAAGAAAAGGAAAAGTGAAAATTTGGCTCAAATTTTGCAGTAACTTTATGTAGCAGCCTAGGGCTGTTACAAACTACCCCACATACAAGAATCTCTTCCTGAGATTCCTAGAGTAGAAAAGAGCGAGAGAGAGGACAAATATCTACACCACTTACAGGAAGCCTTCTTCTACTCCATGGAATTGTATAAGAACTTTGCATAGGAACATAGGAATTTGGAAATATGAACTTTGCACAAGACCATAAGCATTGGAATTATGAACTTTGCACAAGACCATAAGCATTGAGGAAGGAAGCGAAACTACTTGACACTAAGAGTTCAAGAAGGAGACCTATACTAATAAACTCTAAGAGCACCAACCATCGTTGCTGCTTGAGATTCAGCTCTGGTTAGGCGAGAGATTACTTCATAGATATATGAGCAGAGGTTTTTGAACAGTGATCAACGAAGGAAATAATTCTAGATTCTCAAAGGATAGAGGTCAGACTCTCAAAAGAGGAGCGAGATAAACTCCTAGTGAAACCTACATGATTGAACACTCTAGAATTCTAGCACAATCTGGGACCTACGGTTATAGACCTTGTGTTAAACACAAGGAATGAGGAACTACTCATATGGAAACCATCCAAGAAATGATAAGGAATGTGATTCTAAACACATAAATTTCTCCGGATCATGATGAAAGACATAGACCAACTTGTAGTATACTAAAGGGAGAAACAAACCCCGTGAACCTAAATATTTGAAGTAATAGATAAGCGAGAACACATTTTAATCAAATAAGGTACGATGACTCAAAGATAGAGAGATACCAGATAATGAGTAAAAAGAATCCTAAGAGGGTTTTCATAACTCATTTGTAGGTTGGAAATAGTTTTCACAAACACTAGACTCAACATCGACCAATAGGGGGGTTTCCTCCAGGCAGTCCTGCTCTGATACCAACTTGTAACGCCCCGACCTCAGAACTATGCAAAGTGTTGGATGTCACCGGAACTCTGCTTCATGCAGTCGCAATGACACGGCATCCATATGGCTGACTGATATGCCACAAGTATATAGGATCTTGTGTAGCCTTTGCAATAAGTAAGAGTGTCGAACCCAACGAGGAGCTAAAGGTAGGATAAATATTCTCTCAAGTTCAATCAACCACTAATACAACTCTACACACACTAAACGTTTGCATTATCTAGGAAATAAAACTAGAGCAATAATACGGGTATGACAGATAGCTTTGAAAGATAATAAATATAAGAAAGTAAATGTTACTGCTGCAGCAATAAAATATACTAAGTAACCATAAACTAAGTACCATGAGTGTGGAGAAGTGGTCTTAATTGTGGTGGCTTTGTCCAAGATTAATTAGTGAAGATATTGGGTTCATTGTCTTCGATGCAGTTTTCTATGTGGGAGAGGCAAAGCTAACAACCTCTCACTATCCAATGATTGTAAGTACTTATGATTGGAACTCTAGACATCCGGAACTACTAGAAGATACATTAAGATAAAAATACCCAACCATAGCCTTAAGTTAATGGTCCTCTTACTCCCATACGTGCAACTAACCGGTTTGAGTCCTTAGGTTTCTGTCACTCCGGCAGAACTACGCCCCTTCCTTTGCACATAATACTAACCCTATGGTGTTGATCCAAGCGCGCACAAATATAATGGACACCAAAGGACAGTACCATATCAACATACAACTCTAATGAACCAAAGACATTCAACCAAGCAATCTAAAGAGAAATAAACTACACAAACATGACATAGATCATAGGATAAATATTATAGTATCAAACACTATGTTTACATAGGACAGTACAGAGTTTTGTGCGAGGATTAACAACTAAATATAAGGAGGATATGATGATGGAGGTGTTGGTGAAGGCGGCATCATGGCGGAGAGGATGGAAAAGGGGCAGCACGTGAGGTGCAGGGCGGTGCCAGCGGCCATCGGCGGTGCAGGGGGCTCCTCCTGCGCCGGCCGGCCATCATGGGGGAGTGCCGCCCTTATCCCCCTTCCTCCATGGATTCTTGGTGCTGTAGATGATCCCTCCCCCATGGATTCTTGGCTGCCCAAGAATTAGGGTTTTGCTCTCGCTATATGTGATGGGACAATGCTCCTCGGCCCTCCGATGGATGGCCCCTTGATCCAAAGTCTCTTGGGAACCTCTAGAACCTTCCTAGGACCCCTCTCAGCCCCAAAGTCGTGGCTTGGCCGAATCCATCAAATATGGTAAGAGTTGGACTCAATCCCGTAATCAGATATATATCCTCCAGTAAATTGGGTCCACGGGTCGCATACGAACTCGGGTTCGGCTGTTCTTGGGATTAAATGAAAGGTATGGAAATGGCAAACAACTTTGTAGGAAATTCGATCTTCAGTTGACGTTGTCTTTGGTGGTAAAACTGATGATCTCTAAAAACTATTGGTGGACAGATTATAGGAAAGTCAGAGTCATTTTCCAACAAGTCTCCTTTTGTGTTTTCTTGTTAATTCCTACACATCAAATAGTAAAATAAGAACATTGTGCACTCTTGCAACAATTAATAGGTTAATCCAAATAAATCAAAAACTTTATATAAAGCCAAGTGTCAAAAGCATAATATTAGCATGAAACAATGAAAAATTATAGATTCTTTATGGATGCAACATCCCCAAGCTTAATTCCTTCTCGTCCTTGAGTAGATAAATGATAATAAAGTAATTTTTGATTGTAAATGCTATGATCAGGTCCTTAACAATTGCATGATGTATGGATAGTAAAACTTAGCAATCATGTTACCTAATGAAAAGTATCAATGAATTAAGAGCTCATAACATGAAATTTATAAACATCAACAAGATTGTAATGATCATAATAAAGCATGGTAGAGTGGTATCTCGCTTGCCCTTAATTGTGGAGCAAAACATAAATTCTAGGGCACCTATGAAGTTCAAGAGAGGACTAGAAGTAAAAATATCAAAGATACAAGCATCAAAGTTATACAACAATTAACCATGCTTTGGGACAAACACATGACACTAAGAATGACAATTATGCTCTAAAAAGGTGCTCAAAGAATATGGTGGAGACTCAACATAAAAGTAAAAGAAAGACCCTTCACGGAGGGAAGCAGGGATCACTCATGTGCTAGAGCTTTTATTTTATTAAACAAAGGTATTAAAACTTTGATACTCCTCCCGTCCATCTTACACAAACCATGGCTAACCGAATCCTAGGGTGCCTGCCAACAATCACATACCATGGAGGAGTGTCTATATTTTAAGAGAGGTGTATGCTACTGTCAACGAATTGTAAACAGAAAATACAGTACGTCACAAGCCAACTAGATTTCACAAGAGAGGCTCCCATATGAAGGACACATCTAGGTAGAAGTTCATCCCTCTTTCTCTTTTGTTTACAGAATTATGCTTTGACTGATAAATCAGGGGCAAAAATAGTGAAGATAATTTGTTTGCATTAATTTGGGGCTGGGCACCCTGCTGCCAGCTCTTTTATCTATTGGATAAGAGGATGAAGCCACTAGTCGAGGGTGTGAAATTCAATCAACAAGTGCGATAAAGATTCTCTATTTATGTCCTCATGAGCTTAAAACAAGAACACAAAACATGAGTAATTTTGAAAGGTTTAAAGGTAGCACATGAGAAATTTACTTCGGAGTGGCAGTTAAATACCACATGGGTTTTATAGTGGAATCTATGGAATAACTTGGTTTTCAGAGATTTGGAGGCACGAGTAGAGCTCATACTCAGTGCTAGTGAAGGCTAGCAATAGACTGGGAAGCAACAATCAAGAGAGAAATAATTACCATAATCATGTTTGCGACAAAGTAAAATTAACTGAGGCATAAAATTGATACTAGAACTGTGAGGCAAAATAAATCATCGAGGCTTATTGACCTTTTGTTTTCAGTCTTAGCATGCGTGAGCATGTGCCAAGTCGATTCAAATGAAACAGACAGGAGAGGATACCACAATGCCATACCCTACTATAAATAGGACAATGCATGTTAAGATCAAAATGACATAATATACACTATTAGCAAGTTGAAACTAACCATAAGAAAACATAAACTATTAACAATATCATTTGCACATCATTTTTAAGTTTACTAAACTTTGAGCCACCTCTCTAAACAGGAGATAAATAAAGATATGACGATCAATTTATTAATATAACTGGTGTTTGATGCTAAGACAAATCAATAGTAAGATACAGACGCTCCAAGTTTATTCAAGTTTTTATGTTGCTCGAAAAACAAAGTTTAAAGGTTTGAAAACCGAGGGGTTGTTGATGAAGAGGGATGCAGAGACATCTCCAAGCTTATGACTTTGGCTATTCTTCAATATCTCTCTGTTTGGTGTTCCTTCATTCTCTATGAAAAAACTTCAACACAAAAACTTTCCCCTTCTTTTCTGGGGTTAGACATTAGTGCAATAGATAATATTTCCAAAGTGTTGCTATTAAAACAAATAAATTTTTGCTTTAGAGTTACAGAAAGATTTCTTAAGTGTCCAACTTCTAAATAAAAGGTAAGACCCAAAAGGACTCAAATGAAAACGTAAAATAGGCCACTCTTGCAACAAAAGTCAGAGTATGTCCGGGAAAACAACAGCTGGAAAACGTAACTTTTAGGTGCACTTAAAAATGTCATAATTTTTTTTCCATTTTTTGTGCATGCAGAGGCTTAGGTGATACATAATTTGTGAAAATTTCTTGACTTTTCGAGTTTCCAGTAAAATATGAATAAACACGCAGTGGGCAGTAGATGCTGAAAACAGACTAGCCATTTTTTTTACAAATGTATCAGCTAAGCCAAATGGGTAAAACTTGGTACTTTATTTTTGATAAACTAAGAGACCAGAGTCTAAAAAAGATCTAAACATTCTAGCTGCATCAAGGGAAACAAAACAAAACTGAAATAGAAAAAAAATGACACTCCAAGAATAACACAGAATATATGAAGCGATAAAATATAGTGTCTTGAAAGAGGACCTGATATTTTTGTTGATGAAGAAGGGGATCCCTTGGGCATCCCCAAGATTTGACGCTTGTACTTCTTGGATATATCTTGGGGTGACATGGGCATCCCCAAGCTTGACCTTTTGTCCATTCTTCATCTTCTCGTATCATTCTTCTCTCCCTACACTTGAAAACTCACTCCATACAGAACTTCACACGATCTTCATTAGCAACGTTAGTGTAACAAAAATAGTAGATCCACTTTGGTTCAGGTTCAACACAATTCTAACACCCATTAAAACATTATCTACTGTCACAAGTTCTTTTAAAGCTCTTCTCCTCAAAAGAACACCAAAAGAAAAAGATTAAGAGGCAAATGCAAATATTGGCAGAAATCTGTCAAAACAGAACATCAGGTAAATATCGATTTTTTAGAAAATATAATGTTCATCAAATCAAAAAGTACAAAATTAATTAAAGTTGTATAAAAACCTGGGGCATATGAAAAAATGTTTCAGCTCAATTTGATGTTCTGGCTGAGAGAAATAATTTTTTTTGTGGCAGCACAGAATCTGTTTTAGGACAACAACTTCCCCAATCTTACTTCCTCCCTATTAGAGTCTATTCTTGGCACAAAAAAAAATAAAAAAGGATAATAAGAGGTTGCTACATAGGTAAAAACTTCCAAGACTCTAAGAAAAAAGAAAAAAAACTGGAAGAAAAAACACAAAAATGGAATAAAACATGGGTTATCTCCCAAGAAGTGTTTTTCTTTAACGTCTTTTAGCTAGGCATGGAAAAAGGAGGGATGACTTGGGCATCCCAAGCTTTGATGATTCGATATTATTGAATATGTAATTGAGGTGCACTCAGTAGTTCCCAAGAGTGAGCTTTTTTTCTTCCCATTTATCTCGTATCACCATGTCTATTGGATCTTAAATACTACATTCACATGAAACTTGACAAAAACTCATTAGTAGAGTTAGTACTCATTAAATAAAATCCACTCATGTTCAAGATTTTACAAGTTTAAATTAAGATTACCTACTGTATACTAACCAATTTAAAACATTTACCGAGCAAATAAAGATTATAAACATTGAGTATAAACACAATACAAAATAAGCATGACAATCTGCCAAAACTGAACAGTCCGTAAAGATGACAGTTAACGAGATATCTACGTAGCTCAAATGAAGAAACTCAAAATTAATGAAAGACAGATAATGATCTCAAGTTTATGCAAAAACAAATTCAAGTAAAAATATTATTCTGAGATTTATCATGATTTTTTAATCGAAGCACAAGAAATCTGTCTAAACAGAATCAGTCAGTAAAGATCAAATTATTAGACCTATCTACGTACCTCGAATCAGAAAAAGTAATTATAATGAAAGAAAGATAATAATCATTACTTTGCACTCAAGAAATTTCATATCAATATCATATCACTTTCTAGTGATTTTTAAAATTTTCTACGGTGGAGCCCAGAAATCTGTTTCTACGCAGCAAAGTGGCAAACTTGCATCATAAACAAACTAGAAGTTATCTATAGATTTTATTTTTATGGTACAAAGGAATATGTACAATATATACACAATATATACAAGTTTTTAACTGAAAGCTTCCATTTAAAGAAATGTTTTGGTTTCATAGGCATGAACACAAGTGTTCAAGGTCGAACCCCACTTAACCATTACTCATCTTTCCAATCACTTTCCTTTTTGAAAAAGGAAATTAGATACCAAGTAAAACTAAATTTTTTTGTAATTCGTGTTCCCTATCCATAACTAAAGATAGCAAACAAGTTAAAACTTAAAAATAAAACTACTTATAAATGAAAGCAAAATTACTTAGAGGCTAAGAAAACAAATGCACACAAGAACATTCACCCCACGCTATTGCTCCCCGGCAACGGCGCCAGAAAAGTTCTTGATATCCCAAAAGTATAGGGGGTCGTGCGTAGACTTTACGATAAGTAAGAGTGTCGAACCCAACGAGGAGCTAAAGTTAGGATAAATATTCTCTCAAGTTCAATCAACCACTGATACAACTCAACACACACTAAACGTTTGCATTATCTAGGAAATAATACTAGAGCAATAATACGGGTATGAGAGATAGCTTTGAAAGATAATAAATACAAGAAAGTAAATGTTAGTGCTGCAGCAATAAAATATAATAAGTAACCATAAACTAACAGTACCATGAGTGTGGAAAAGTGGCCGTAATTGTGGTGGCTTGGCCAAGGTTAATTAGTGAAGATATCGGGTTCATTGTCTTCGATGCAGTTTTCTATGTGGGAGATGCAAAGCTAACAAGCTCTCACTATCCAAAGATTTCAAGTAAGCTCTAGCAAACATCCGTAACTACTAGAAGATACATTAAGATAAAAAAATACCCAACCATAGCCTTAAGTTAATGGCCCTCTTACTCCTATACGTGCAACTAACCGGTTTGAGTCCTTAAGTTTCTGTCACTCCGGCAGAACTATGCCCCTTCCTTTGCACATACTACTAACCCTATGGTGTTGATCCAAGAGAGCACAAATATAATGGACACCAAAGGACAGTACCATATCAACATACAACTCTAATGAACCAAAGACATTCAACCAAGCAATCAAAAGACAAATAAACTACACAAACATGACATAGATCATAGGATAAATATTATAGCATCAAACACCATGTTTACATAGGACGGTACAGAGGTTTGTGGGAGGATGAACCACTAAATGAAAGGAGGAGATGATGATGGAGGTGTTGGTGAAGGAGGTATCATGGCGGAGAGGATGGAGAAGGGGCAGCACGTGAGGTGCAGGGCGGCGCCGGCGGCCGGCGGCAGCGCAGGGGCTCCTCCTGTGCCGGCCGGCCATCATGGAGGAGCTCCGCACCTTAGACCCTTCCTCCATGGCTGCTTGGTGCTGTATACCCCCCCCCCCATGGAGATGAGACCATGGGAGAGGCAAAACTCGTGGCTTTTGGTGGCTGCCCAAGAATTAGGGTTTTCCTCTTCTTATATGTGATGGAACCATGCTCCCCGCCCCTCCGATGGACGGCCCCTTGATCCAAAGGATCTTGGGCACCTCTAGAACCTTCCTAGGACCCCTCTCATCCCCAAAGTCGTGGCTTGGCCGAATCCATGAAATATGGTAAGAGTTGGACTCAATCCTGTAATCAGATATATATCCTCTAGTAAAATGGGTCCACAGAACGCATACGAACTCGGATTCGGCTGTTCTTGGGCTTAAATGAAAGGTATGGAAATGGAAAACAACTTTGTAGGCAATTTGATCTTCAGTTGAAGTTTTATTTGGGGGTAAAACTGATGATCTCTAAAAACCGTTGGTGGACAGATTTCAGGAAAGTCATAGTCCTTTTCCAACAAGTCTCCTTTTGTGTTTTATTGTTAATTCCTACACATCAAAGAGTAAAACAAGAACATTGTGCACTCTTGCAACTATTAATAGGTTAGTCCAAATAAATCATAAACTTTATATAAACATAAGTGCCAAAAGCATAATATTAGCATGAAACAATCAAAAATTATAGATACGTTATGGACGTATCACTGACTTGGAATGGAAAAGGCGGCATGATCCAATCTAGTGTTGGGCGAGTGTGACGCCTCCTAGTCGTAGCCATAGCTCGTCCTGCCGTGTAACGGCCGCCGGAGGTTGACCGGAGGCGGCAACCAAGGAGAAGGGGATCAGGCCCTGTTCCAGCAAGACATCAAAGCATCCCATGAATACTGGAACTATATATTCAACTTATGGAAGCGTACTTTCTTCACACGCGTGTGTATTGTCTAGGATGGTTTTTAATACCTTGAAAAAATGACGATGCCTTGTTTGATGTAGGTTTAACAAAAGGAGTGTATCTATACATCCATTAAATGTTTCTCAATGGTTTTTAGATGTAATTGGTTGATAATAGTGCAGTTGTCAAAATAACCCTATTTTGTGCAATAAACATATGAAGATGATTCTACATTCGGTTGAAGCTAATCTATGTGCCTATTCTTGTCGATTCCAAGGGCTCCTCTTCTGAGTCAAGTAGAAGGAGAAAATCGAGACCAACAAAGAGATAAACATTGAACTAGTCGAGAAGGAATCGAGCCATTCAACTAGCTCGACGACGGCCATCACCTTCAACACGTGGTGGAGAAGGAATCGAGCCATTCAATTATATAAACCCTGCCGGCCCTCTCCTCATCCCACTCACTTTGGAGGACATATTCAAGTTGTGTGGTGTGTACTCACTTGTTTTTCCCTCCTATGCACAAGAGGTGTTCGATGAAATGCCCGGAAGAATAACGCCATCTCAGCTCGCAGAAAACAAACAAGATTTAATTTGTCCGAGCCACACTTAATTAAATAAGATTTCTCGTCCTTCTTTCCTCCTTGGTCGAGGTACCAACTTTAACCTTTCATCTGTCAATGTAACATTGGTCACTTCTCTATTCACGGTGTTCTATAACTGTTCTTAATTAATAATCATATAATGAAGATGAACCGGCAATGGATGTACGCTGACCGACGCTCTGCCGCGTTCATGAAAGGCGTGGGTTATTTTCTCGAGGTGGCCCATGCAAACAAGAGGAATAATCTTATCTGTTGTCCATGTGTTGTAAGTCGGAATCATAAGGAACACTCTTCTCACAGAGTCATCCACTTCCACCTGTTTCAATCCGGTTTCATGCCCGGCTATAATTGTTGTACCAAGCATGGAGAAAGAGGAGTTATGATGGAAGACAACGAAGAAGAAGGGAATGATGACAACTATCATGACAGGTTCCCTGAATACGGTGCCGGTACTGGAATGGAAGATAACAATGAAGTCGAAGCAGAGGTCCTGGCACCAGATGAGCCCATCGATGATCTTGTCCAGGCTATTACGGATGCAAAGACAGAAAGCGATATTTAAAAGGTGAGGGTGAAGTTCGACCAGATGTTAAATGATCACAAAACATTGTTGTATCCAACTTGCGAAGACGGGCAGAAAAAGCTGGGCAGCACACTGGAATTGCTCCAATGGAAGGCCGAGAACGGTGTGACTTAGAACGGATTTACAAAGTTGCTGCAAATAGCGAAAAAGCAGTTTCCTAGAAACAACGAATTGCCCGACGGTACCTACCAACCAAAGAAGCTTGTATGCCCCCTAGGATTAGACGTGGAGAAGATACATGCCTGCATTAATGACTGCATCCTCTACCGCGGCGAGAAGTACGAGAATTTGGAACAATGCCCGGTATGCACTGCATTGCGGTATAAGATCAGACCACATGATCCTGGCCATGCAAAGGTGATGTGGTATGCTCCTATAATACCACGGATGAAACGTTTGTTTAGAAACAAAGAGCATGCCAAACTTTTGCGATGGCACATGGAAGATCACAAGAGAGATGATATGTTGAGACACCCCGTTGATGGGTCGCAGTGGAGAAAAATCGGGAGAAAGTTCCCGCGCTTTGTAGGTGACGCAAGGAACTTATGGTTTGGTCTAAGTACAGATGGCATGAATCCATTTAGTGAGCAGAGCTACAACCATAGAACCTGGTCTGTAACTCTATGTATCTATAACCTTTCTCCTTGGTTGTGCATGAAGAGGAAGTTCATTATGATGCCAGTGCTGATCCAAGACCCGAGACAACCGGGCAACGACATTGATGTGTAATTAAGCCCATTAGTCGATGAACTTTTACAGTTGTGGCGTGAAAAAGGTGTACCTGTGTGGGACGAGCACGAGCAAAAACAAATTAACCTACGCGCGCTGTTGTTTGTAACCATCAACGATTGTCCTGCTCTTAGTAACATTTCTAGACATGCAAACAAGGGATACCACCGAAAGTGTATATCTGGATAAATGTAACAAGGTTGTGTACCTCGGGTATCGTCGTTTTCTTCCGCGCAAGCACCCCTTAAGAAAAGCTGGCAAGCATTTCAATGGTGAGGCAGATATCCGGGAGACGCCTATCCTCCAACCTAGTGATGATGTATTTGATATGGTGAAAGATTTGAAAGTAATCTTTGGAAAGGGTCCGGGCAGACAAGTTGTTCCGAATGACGCTGACGGACACGCACCCATGTGGAAGAAGAAATCTATATTTTGGGAACTACCCTATTGGAAAATCCTAGATGTACGCTCTACGATCGACGTGATGCACGCGGCGAAGAATCTCTACGTGAATCTGCTAGGGTTCTTTGGCTTGTATGGGAAGTCAAAAGATACATCTGAAGCACGGCAGGACCATCAACACAAGAAAGGATGAGACGACAAGAATCCTGAGCGGTTTCAAGGTGGTCCTGCCAGCTATGCTCTTACCAAGGAAGAGAAGGAAATCTTTTTTGAAGCACTAAATAGTATCAAGGTCCCGCCTGGCTTCTCGTCGAATATAAAGGGAATAATAAATGTGGCAGAGAAAAAATTCCAAAACCTGAAGTCTCATGACTGCCACGTGTTGATGACACAATTGCTTCCGATTGCGTTGAGCGGGATTCTACCAGAAAATGTTCGACTGCCCATTGTGAAGATATGCGCATTCCTCAATGCAATTTCTCAGAAGGTAATCAATCCAGAAAGTCTATCAGCGTTACAGACAGATGTGGTCCAATTTCTTGTTAGCTTCGAGTTGGTGTACCTACCATCCTTCTTTAATATTATGATACACCTCCTAGTTCACCTAGTCAAAGAGTTTACCATTCTCGGTCTTGTGTCCCTACACAATATGTCCCCCTTTGAGAGGTTCATGGGAGTCTTAAATAAATATGTTCACAACCGTGCTAGGTTAGAAGGAAGCATCTCCAAGGGTTATGGAACAGAGGAGGTAATTGAGTTTTGTGTTGACTTTCTTCCAGATCTTAAGTCGATTGGTGTTCCTGAATCGCGGCATGAGGGAAGAATGAGTGGAAAAGGCACGCTAAGAAGGAAAGCAAAGATATTTATGGACATACATTCTTTCACTAAAGCACACTACATATTTCTACAAATGTCCACCTTGGTGGCTCCTTATATCAAGGAACACAATAATATTATACGGTCCAAAAACTCAGGGCTGTCTGAATCCTCGATTAATGATGACCACATGGATAGTTTCAGCGCCTGGTTGCAGACAGAACTCATGAATAACAACATTGTTGGAGATCAACTCTACTTGTTGGCCAGGTCACCATCTTCGACTTTACTGACTTTCCAAGGGTATGATATAAATGAGAATACATTTTACACGATCGCACAAGATAAAAAGAGCACCAACAAGAATAGTGGTGTCCGTTTCGATGCAACCGTATACAATGGGACAAAGGACACATATTATGGTTACATAGAGGAGATATGGGAACTTGACTATGGACCTAATTTTAAGGTCCCTCTATTTTTGTGCCAATGGGTCAAGATAACAGGAGTAAATGACAACAGTTGATCTCAACAATCTTGGGTACAGAAACCAACCGTTCGTCCTAGCCGAAGATGTGGCTCAAGTTTTCTATGTGAAGGACATGTCTACCCAACCGAGGAAAAAAAAGAATTCTAGTACATCATGCGGTGAGCCGAAGCGGCACATAGTTCTTTCTGGGAAAAGAAACATTGTGTGAGTGGAGGACAAGACAGACATGTCATAATATTATAATAACTTTGAAGAAATTCCGCCGTTCAGAGTGAAAAGTGACCCAAGCATCGCGTTAAATAATGAAGATGCTCCATGGCTACGACAGAAAAGTAAACAATGGTGGCCTTAGTTGGTGATAAAGTATTAAACCTTCGTGGTTTATGTAATATTGCTAGACTATTTTGTAATAATGTATCAAACATTGCAGATTATCCATATCACGTGTGAAAACATTGCAGATCTCTTCCTCTTCTTAAACCATTCATAAACTTGGTTTTTTAAAATGTTTGAAAACTCAAAAATTGTTACTAGTTTAAATAGTTAAAATAATTATTTAATAAACCAGAAAATGTATTTGAAGTGTTTATGCAATTTTAAACACTTTTCATATAGAAAGTTTCTCCAAATTCTAAACCATTCATAAACTAGTTTTTTTTAAATGTTTGAAAATTCAAAAATTGTTACTAGTTTAAATAGTTAGAATAATTATTTTACAAAACAGAAAATGTATTTGAAGTGTTTATGCAATTTTAAACAATTTTCATATAGAAAGTTTCTCCAAATTCTAAACCATTCATAAAATAGGTTTTTTTAATGTTTGAAAATTCAAAAATTGTTACTAGTTTAAATAGTTAGAATAATTATTTTATAAAACAAAAAATGTATTTGAAGTGTTTAACCAATTTTAAACACTTTTCATATAGAAAGTTTCTCCAAATTCTAAACCATTCATAAACTACATTTTTTAAAATGTTTGAAAATTAAAAATTGTTACTAGTTTAAATAGTCAGAATAATTATTTTATAAAACAGAAAATCTATTTGAAATATTTACGCAATTTTAAATATTTTTCATATTAAAAGTTTCTCCAAATTCTAAACCGTTTGAAATGTATTTGAAAAAGTATTTTAAATATTATTTGAAACGTGGCAGTGGAAAAAATTGGCGACGGAAAAAAACTGAAATTTTGGGCCTTTTGCCCCGGTTGGTAACACGAACCAGGGCAACAGGGAGGGAAGTGCGTAGACGGGTCCGAGGTTGGAGGGTTGCGACAACAGGCCCGTGCATGTGGTCATGCAGCGACCTTACGATGACCTCTACCTGCGCCATGGGTGGGGGCAGTTCGCGCGCATGCACAACCTAAATGCGGGTAACATGCTCACATTCAGATACATCAACGACGACACGGAGGACAACGTGCTAGAGGTGAAGATCTTCGACGACACCTTAGTCCGCCCCCCTTGTTGTCAGGATAGCTCGTCTGATAGCAGCTCCGCCTCCGAGGTTGAGAAGTCCAACTCCTGCGAGTCTAGCTCGGGCAAGGCTGCCTCCGACGCCGAGCCGTAGTATGTTTGTGTCGCTCTATGCATATGTCGCTCTATGTATATATCGTACTATGTTTGTGTCGAACTATGTTTAATTCTGTCATCGTGCCGAACAATATTTGTATTCGTTGCATACTATATGTTTGTGTTATTGTTCGTTTTCATCTGTCTTTTTGTTCGATAATTTTTCATCTTTCTTCCTATAAATGTTTAGTGCAGAGAACATGAAAACAGAAAAGAAAATAGAATTTTTAATCTACTACAGAGAACAGAAAAACAGAGAACCCCGGTTGGTGTTACCAACCGGGGTAAAAGGGCGCCGACCTGCTTGCTGAGCAGAGCCCACGTGTGCACGGCTTTTACCCCGGTTGGTAACCCCACCGGGACATAAGGGGCGTTTAGCCCGGGTTTGGCAAACCCGGTTGGGAAACCGGGGCATAAGGCCCTTCCCAACCGGGGATAATGCCATGTTCTGCACTAGTGGCCGTTGCAGACGCCGATGGAGTGCACAGCTGTTACGATCGAACGATGCAACACCAAGAAGATGCATGGGAATTCGATTCATCACATAAGATTTGTATATTACTACTAATTACGAGGATCCGGCGGCGGGATAGTGAACCTGCTGCCCAGTGACGACAGTGAGCACAGCTGCACTGCACTCTTTTATGCAAAATTTGCAAATGCAAAGGACGTGTGGACTTTAGTTATGTTACCTGCTGGAAATGCTGCCCAGTTTAGATTCAACTATTTCCGGTCAGTTTCCCTTCTCCACCACTAGCTATAGCAACTAGGCACTACTGTTTGTTTTTGTGGGGGACTGGGGACTGGGGAGTGTATATTATTGCTGACGCAAGTGCATGCTCAACTTGTTCGTTGTGGCGTGGAAACGGGTTGAACGCGGGTCACCATCGTCCCCGGCCTGGTTGACTCGATCTGTCCGGGAGTAGTGAGGTCATCGTCGATCGGACCGGCCGGCCGTCGCGCTCGCCCGCCGGAGGACTTGGCCGTATGCATGCACACCCACGGGGGCACGGGGCTTTGTCCGACTCGTGGAATTTCCTTGGCCCGATGACCGCTGGCGTGGCTTGTTAGACGGGCTGATAGCGGCCTGGATTGCTCTTGTAGCTGCCTGTTTGTGCGTAGTTCACCGTATGCCCGCGCGTGTGATGGGTACTAGGCTGGGCGCCCCTTAGAGCATCTCAGCTGCCCTAAAACAGCAACCACCGACCGGTCTCTAACAGCTGCCCTATCAAGGACACCGCTCTATAATTCTGCTCTCACTGCGCAATAATTGAAGCAGTCTGAGGCAGGGCGCTATAATTTTAGCCGCAGCGACCTACTATTTTAACTCTAATAACTGCCCATATGGCAGTTGTTATGGGGCAGTTGTTGGAGCTGTCACCGTTTTGCTGTCCTATAACTTGGATAGGGAAGCCCTATAAATACAAAAATGCTGCCCTATTTAGGACAGCTGTTAGAGATACTCTTACTGTGCCTCCTAGCCGTAAAGTGGCGTCCCGATTTGATTTTTTTGTTGTCATTTTTCTTGCCACTCCTAACTGGTATTAGCGCATTCTAAACCGTCAAGCAAAGTCGATTTTATCAGCACATCACCACACAAGCAGCTGAAGAACGCACATCTGTTGTCATCATCATCATCACATAGGTACTATAGTAACAATTATACAAACGAAATCAAGTTCACCAGGTCTCTCCTGCAAAAAAAAAGCACGACAAAATAATCAGCATATGGGTTGCCACCAGCAAGACTTGGGCAATGCCGTCGTTAGTCATAACACATAGAGAAAATTCCAAAAAACCACCACATTTCCGCGCTAAATCCGCCGGTTTTAAACGAAATCGCAAAAATCCACGAGTATTGTGCTAGAAGCGTTCAAATAGCACCGATGGCCGAATTGAGCCGTGCTAACACGATTATTGGCAGCTAGGACCCAATGTCAAGTGTGACGTGGCAAGACGGGATGGCCATCTAACGAAAAAGTTAGACATATCTTACTTTTGGGGTTTCCTGTCAAATTGTTGGGGACCCACCACTAGTAGAAACAGAGGCAAAGGATTTTACCTTTAGTACTAGTTCAATCACGAACCGGTACTAAAGGTAGAATTAGTACCGGTTCCACAGCACAGAGCGCCGGAAAACTTCTTCACCAGTTCGTGACACGAACCGGTACTAAAGGTTTTCGCGACAAATTTGCTGCGGATGTGGGGCCGGCCTGCACCTTTAGTACCGGTTCGTATCAGGAACCAGTTCTAGAGGGTTTTGAGTCTATATCTCAACACGAGCACACCCGAGAGCTCTCCAATTTTTCATTCCAACACATTTCCAAAAAAAATTCTCTCCTCTCATACTCCACCAAATCTTCATTTTTCTTCACCATTTTGTTAAGATTGGCAGAAACCATCTATAGAAGGGTTAGCAACATTATCATTTCTTCTGGCATTCCTAATTTAGCTCATTTCCTATAGGTTAACTCGTTTCATTTTTTTAGTGCTAGCAAGGTGTTTGATGAAATGTCTAAGTTAGGGATTTCATTCGTTTTATATGCAATTTGAGCTTAAATTAAAATATGTTTTGTTGGTTTTAGTATCTTCCCCGTTCTAACCGCCATCGATCGCCAGCGTCGTCCCTAGTCGGCATCCCCTCGGTGAGCCTACTTGTTTTTATGTTTTATAGAAAAACTTAGTCTTATGTGATAGATGCATATATATTACTTTATAATTTTCTTACATGTATGATTGTATTTTTTATGTATAGTGCCATGGCTTTGATATCCGTCCCCGTCGGCCCTCGTCCGGTCTATGATTCGGATGTGGTATACTTTTCTAACTATTTGCTTCATTTCGCTTTTATGACAATTATGCCGATCAACTTGACATAGATATTTTTATCTAGGAGGTAGTTGAACCAAAAATTCCAACAGACCCTCTAGTCGAGATGCTAAATTTATTTGAGAAAGAAAATAATGATTCGAAAGAAAATTTGAAACGAAGTGAAGATCTTCGTCTGTAATGCCTAGAAGAGAAGATGAAATTAGACTTGAAGCTTGCCTACGTCGCCGATGATCATCGGATCAAGATGGATGCAATGCGCTTGAAGATTAAAAATTATGCCATTAATAAAGAGGCTTGGTATCATTATGTTGTTGGTTCAGTAGTTAACTTAGTTGCGATTTTCATCGCATTTTTTGTTGCTTTTAATTTTTTTAGATAGTTGTATGTTAGTTTGAGTGTATGTTTTATGAGAACTACGTATTACATTTGTTCAGTACTCCACCTTACTTTTGATCCGATGGACCTGTATATTAATAAATTTGGCCACTCATCTATGATGTAGTAGTGTAATGAATGATTCTTAATATACTTATATAATGCAGATGAACCGACAATGGATGTACGGTGACCGACGTTCTCCCGATTTTCTTAATGGCATGCATAATTTTCTCCACGTGGTTGAGGCAAGCAAGCGGTCGAATGGTTTCATGTGTTGTCCATGTAGTGCATGTAAGAATATGAAGGATTACTCTAAGTCAAGAACTATTCACTTCCACCTGTTTGAGAACGGTTTCATGCCCGGCTATAATTGTTGGACAAAGCACGGAGAAAGAGGGGTTATAATGGAAGACAATGAAGGATAAGAGGATAATGAAAACTATGCTATGTGCACTGAACACTGTGATAGGACAATGTGGGAGACAAAGATGAAGAAGAGCTCATTTTTGACGAGCCCGATGAAGAATTAGGTCGGGCCATTCGTGATGCGAAGATTAACTGCGGAAGTGAAAACGAGAAGTTGAAGTTGGAGAGAATGTTAGAGGATCGCAACAAATTGTTGTACCCAAATTGCGAAGATGGCCAAAAAATCTGGGTACCACACTGGAATTGCCGCAATGAAAGGTAGAGAGTGGTCTAGCTGACAAGAATTTTGAAAAGTTGTTGAAAATAATAAAGAAGATGCTTCCAGGGGAGAACGTATTGCCCTCTAGTACGTACGAAGCAAAGAAGGTTGTCTGCCCTCTAGGATTAGAGGTGCAGAAGATACATGCTTGCATCAATGGCTGCATCCTCTACCGTGGCGAGAAGTACGAGAATTTGAATGCATGCCCGGTATGTGGTGCATTGCGGTATAAGATCAGGCGAGATGACCCTGGTGATGTTGAGGGCGAGCCGCGACCCAGGAAGAGGGTTCCTGCCAAGGTGATGTGGTATGCTCCTATATTACCACGGTTGAAATGTTTGTTTTCAAACAAAGAGCATGCCAAGTTGTTGCACATGAAGCGGAAGTTCATTATGATGCCAGTGCTCATCTAAGGCCCGAGGCAACCCGGCAACGACATGCATTGATGTGTACCTGAGGCCATTGGTTGAAGAACTTTTACAGTTGTGACGTGAAGAAGGTGTAGCTGTGTGGGATGAGAACGAACAAAAGGAATTATACCTACGAGGGTTGTTGTTCGTAACCATTAATGATTGGAATGCTCTCAGTAACATTTCAGGAAAATCTAACAAGGCATACAATGCATGCACACACTGTTTAGGTGATAGTGACAGTATTCATTTGGGAAACAAGAATGTGTACCTAGGGCATCGTCGATTTCTTTCACAACAGCATCCCGTAAGAAAGAGAGGAAGCAAGCATTTCAGAGGTGAGGCAAATAACCAGACAAAACCTACCCGCCCTACTGGGGATGTTATATATGATATGGTTAAGGATTTAAAAGTGATCTTTGGAAAGGGTCCAGGTGGACAATCTGTTCCGAATGACAGTGCCGGACACGTACCCATGTGGAAGAAGATGTCTATATTTTGGGATCTACCCTATTGGAAAATCCTAGAGCTTCACTCTTCAATCGACGTGATGCACGTGACGAAAAACCATTGTGTGAATCTGCTAAACTTCTTGAGCGTGTATGGGAAGACAAAAGATACACTAGATGCACGGCATGACCAGCAACGTATGCACAAACGGGACAACCTGAATCCGGAGAAGTATCAAGGTCCTGCCAGCTGCACTCTTACCAAAGAAGAGAAGGCGATATTTTTTGAAGTCCTGAGCAGCATCAAGGTCTCGTATGGCTTCTCGTCGAATATAAAGGGAATAATAAACATGACGGGAAAAAGTTTCAAAACCAAAAGTCTCATGACCGCCACATCATTATGACACAATTACTTCCGGTTGCATTGCGGGGGTTTCTGCCAGAAAATGTTCGAGTACCCATTGTGAAGCTATGTGCATTCCTCAATGCAATTTATCAGAAGGTGATCAATCCACTAACTCTATAAAATTTACAGAAGGATGTGGTGCAATGTATTATCAGCTTCGAGTTGGTGTTTCTACCATCCTTCTTCAATATTATGACGCACCTCATAGTTCACCTAGTCGAAGAGATTCAAGTTCTCGGTCCTGTATTTCTACACAACATGTTCCCCTTTGAGATATTCATGGGAGTCTTGAAGAAATACGTTCATAACCGTGCTAGGCCATAAGGAAGCATCTCCAAGGGCTATGGAACAGAGGAGGTCATTGAGTTTTGTGTTGACTTTATTCCTGGCCTTAAGCCAATCGGTGTTCCTGAATCTTGCTATGATGGGAGACTGCATGGAAAAGGCACGCTAGGAAAGAGAGCAAAAATAAGTATGGACGGACATTCTTTCACTAAAGCACACTACACATTCCTACATAATTCCAGCTTGGTGGCTCCGTTTATAGTGGAACACAAGAGTATTTTACGCTCAAAATACCCGGAGCAAGGTGAAGATTGGATTGATGGAGCACACCAGAAGACTTTAGGCGGTTGGTTGTAAACACATCCCATTAATGACACCACTGTTGAAGAAAAACTATACTTGTTGGCCAAGCAACCATCTTTTCGTATATCGACTTTTCAAGGGTACGAGATATATGGGAATATATTTTACACGATCGCCCAAGATCAAAAGAGCACCAACAGAAACAGTGGTGTCCGCTTTGATGCAGTAGACGACAATGGGAAGAAGGTCACATATTATGGGTACATAGAGGAGATATGGAAACTTGACTATGGACCTACTTTCAAGATCCCTTTGTTCCGGTGCAAATGGTTAAATCTGAAAGACGGGGTACAGGTAGACCCACAATACAGAATGACTACAGTAGATCTGAAGAATCTAGGATACGAGACCGAACCATTCTTGCTAGCCAGTGAAGTGGCTCAGGTTTTCTATGTGAAGGACATGTCTACCAAAACAAAACAAAAAAAGTCAAGAGGAGACATCATATGATGAGCCAAAGCGCCACATAGTTCTTTCAGGAAAAAGAAACATTGTGGGAATGGAGGACAATACAGACATGTCCGAAGATTATGAAAAGTTTGAGTACATTGCACCCTTCAATGTTAAAAGTTACCCAAGCATTATGTTAAATAACGAAGAGTGTCCATGGTTGCGTCGCAATCAGAAGAAAGGGAAACACACGATGAAAACTCAGAAGACTAGATAGGGATGATGTTCTTGGTGATGTGTAATAATAAACTTGGAATACGACTGTTCTGTTAAAAACGTTGATACGTCATAAACATATCCCTAATTTCTGATGTTCCATGTTGTTTCCCACATGTTTTCCTTACCCTTTATGTCATTTTTATTGATTTTCCGGACTAACCTATTGACAAGATACCACAGAGCCAGTTCCCTCTTTTCTGCTGTTTTTAGTTTCAGAAAAGTTGTTCTCGAAATAATTTCGGAATTGGAAAATTTGAAAGCCAAAAGTCTTAGAAGTCCCGGATGCTTCCAGAAGTCCCGGAGAGCTCCGAAGGGGGGCCACAGGGCGGCCACACCATAGCGTGGCGCGGGCCCCCCCGGTCGTGCCACCTAGGGGTGTGGGCCCCCTAGGCACCCCCCGGCGTGGCCCTTTCGCCTATTTATACTCCCCGAGGGAAAACCCTAAAAAGATCGACCTCTTCCACAAAATACATCCATAGTTTCGCTGCCGCTGATACCTCATAAACCTATCCCTAATTTCTGATGTTCCATGTTGTTTTTATGTTGTTTCCCACATGTTTTCCTTACAGTTTATGTCATTTTTACACGTTTTCTGGGACTAACTTATTAACAAGATGCCACAGAGCCAGTTCCCTATTTTCTGCTGTTTTTAGTTTCAGAAAAGTTGTTCTAG
This sequence comes from Alopecurus myosuroides, assembly GCA_028641055.1. Lineage (NCBI taxonomy): Eukaryota > Viridiplantae > Streptophyta > Magnoliopsida > Poales > Poaceae > Alopecurus > Alopecurus myosuroides. The sequence goes on along the minus strand of CM054058.1, from coordinate 66,595,018 downwards.
AAATATTCTCGGAATTGGAAAATTCTAAAGCCATAAGTCCTAAAAGTCCCGGAAGCTTCCAGAAGTCCCGAAGAGCCCCGGAGGTGGGCCACAGGGTGGGCACACCATGGGGTGGCGCGGGTTCCCCCCCCTGGCCGCGCCACCTAGGGGTTTGGGCCCCTTGGCCACCTCCCGGCATCACCCTTTCGCCCATATATACTCCCCGATGCATAAACCCTAGAGCAATCAACCTTTTCTGCAAAATACATCCGTAGCTCCGACGCCGCCACCGACAAGTTTTGGGGGACAGATCTCTATTCTGGCACCATGCCGGGACGGGGAAGTGTCCCCCGGAAGCCATCTCCTTCGACTCCACCGCCATCTCCATCTCCGTTGATGTCTCCTATGATGGGGAGGGAGTAGTTCTCCCCCGGGGCTGAGGGCTCTACCGGTAGCTATGTGGTTCATCTCTCTCTCCCATGGTGTGATCTTTATGTGATCATGAGCTTTGTAATCTAGTTGAATATGTAGACTGATCTTCATCTGTTATGCTACTCAAGTGGTTTTGTTATCTCCGTAAACACTTTGATCACGGGGTAAAGGTGACAGTGTGTGCTCCGTGTGGTTTAGCATGATATTTATATCTTGTGTTGGAAGGTGAACCTATGAAATTGTGGCGTTTGTTTAGTACTAATTTATGGCACTCGTAGTGACATTGGGGTGCCCTAGAGAGGGAATATAGACTCGAGGAGTGCTGTTAAAGCCCTACGCAATGATTAGTGTTCGTTATTTGACCGGAGAGTGGTTCGAAGTAGCATAGTGAAGAAATGATATTTATGCATTCAATTATGTGATCATTGTTGAGAGGTGTCCACTAGTGAAAGTAGGAGCCCTAGGCCTTATTTCCAAGCATTGAAACACCGTTTTCCGCATGTTCTACTACATGTTTGGTTGCTGCCATATTTATTTCAGATTGTTATTATCACTTATAATCATACATACTTCTTGTATTTTACTCTCTCTTCGCCGAACTAGTGCACCTATATACCTGACAAGTATATTGGGTGTGTTGGGGACACAAGAGACTTCTCGTATCTTAATTGCACGGTTGCTTGAGAGGGATCTATTTGACCTCTACCTCCGTGAGTTCGATAAACCTTGGGTGATCCACTTAAGGAAAACTTGCTGTTGTTCTACAAACCTATGCACTTGGAGGCCCAACACTGTCTACAAGAATTGAAGCGTACGTAGACATCAGCCGCCACCGACAAGTTTTGGGGGACAGATCTCTGTTCTGGCACCCTGCTGGGACGGGGAAGTGCCCCCGAAAGCCATCTCCATCGGCTCCACCGCCATCTCCATTGTCGTTGTTGTTTCCTATGAAGAGGAGGGCGTAGTTCTCCACCGTGGCTGAGGGATCTACCTGTAGCTATGTGGTTTATCTCTCCCTCCCATGGTGTTATCTTTATTTGATCATGAGCTTTGTAATCTAGTTGAATATGTAGATTGATCTTCATCTATTATGCTACTCAAGTGGTTTTGTTATCTCCGTAAACACTTTGATCAAGGGGTAAAGGTGATGATGTGTGCACCGTGTGGTTTAGCATGATATTTATATCTTGTGTTGGAAGATGAACCTATGAAATTGTGGTATTTGCGTGGAACCATCTGGGTCCCATGGTGAGCATGGGGGTTACTTGGTTGGGAAAGTGCTTACTCTGAGGAGTGATACCTACGCAATGATTAGTGTTCGTTATTCGACCGGAGAGTGGTTCGGAGTAGCATAGTGAAGAAATGATATTTATGCATTCAATTATGTTTTCATTGTTGAGAGTGTCTTCTAGTGAAAGTAGGAGCCCTAGGCCTTATTTTCCAAGCATTGAAACACCGTTTTCCGCCTGTTCTGCTACATGTTTGCTTGCTGCCATAATTATTTCAGATTGTTATTATCACTTATAAGCATCCATAATGCTTGTATTTTACTCTCTCTTCGCCGAACTAGTACACCTTTATACCTGACAAGTATATTGGGTGTGTTGGGGACACAATATACTTCTCATATCTTGATTGAAGGGTTGCTTGAGAGGGATATCTTTGACCTCTCCCAGAGTTCGATAAACCTTGGGTGATCTACTTAAGGGAAACTTGCCGCCGTTCTACAAATCTCTGCACTTGGAGGCCCAACACTGTCTACAAAAATAGAAGCGTGCGTAGACATCAATGTCTTTCCTAGAGCCGTTGCCGGGGAGGTAAGTTAAAAGGTACTCACATCCTCGGGTGTGAGTGATCGAAGTTATTTCCTTTAGATTCTGCAATTATATCTTTTTGTTTTTTGTTTTCACTAGGTTTTACTTGTTGTTTGTTTTTATTTTTACTAGTTAGTCTTAATGGAAAACAACAAAAATATGAGAAAACTTTATTTGAATTCTAGTAGCAATGCTATTAGCATTCATTATTTGGATACCATTATTTCTAGTAATATGGAAAATTCTAAGCTTGAGGAAGCTAGTTTTTATAAACTTTTTAGTTTCCAGCTTTAAAGGAGAAAATTTGCTTTGATGATACTTTATCTCCCATATGTGATAAACCTAATGATGCTTGTGATATTTTAAAACCACCTACTGAAAGCATTCCCTTTAAAAACCCAAGAAAATTGTTGAACTTGTCATGGATAACCGTTATTTTGGAGATGGAACTGCCCATCCTAGTGATTATTTACACTTTATGCATGAATTATGCGAGTTATTCAAGTGTGCAGGTATCTCAACGGACCAAGTTAATAGGAGGCTGTTCTCTTTGTCACGTAAGGACAAAGCAAGGGAGTGGTATGAACTAATAGACGATCCACATCATTTGGAGTGGAAGGAACTTGAATCTCTCTTTTACTCTAAGTTTTATCCTTCTCGTGAACTATATTTAGCTAGGAGTTACATTTATAATTTTTGGCCTCATGATGGAGAACGAATTTCCCAAGCTTGGGAAAGACTTAAAACATTAATACTTAAATGTCCTAACCATGAGCTTCCTGAAGAAATAATTGTTACTATTTTTTATGCAAGGCTTTCAGGACATTGGAAGGATTATGTAGATGCCTGTTCAGAGGGTTCTTTTTATAGTAAGAAGGTTGAAGCTAAGTGGGATCTTTTTTAGAGTATTCAAATCAATAGTGAAGATTGTAATAACAACAAAGGTAAAGAGTAAGGTATAAACTATGAGTATGATTGCATTAAGACTTTTGCTGAAACTGCTGATTTTCATGAGCTTAATGCTAAATATGGTCTTGATCCTCAAATAGCTGTTGGTTGGTATAGATATTTTCTTCTTATCTTAATATTCCTAAAGGAAATTGGGACATATATCATGAACCTTCTAAAGACACTTGCACGGAAACTGAAATTGTTATTGATGATTGCAATAAACATGCTCAAACTTCTGAAAGTACTACTTCTTATAAGCATGTTAATTTTTGTGGAGCACTTAGACCTTGTGAAAAGAATCAAATTGAAGAAGATTATTGTATCCATCATAGGAATGAAAAAACTAGAATGTGCAGTAGGGCTCTAGATGATCTTGGTGAAAAAGTTTGTGCTCTCTATCCTTTTATCTGTGAACTTTGCTATAAAGTGGATCATTTTAATTTCCAATGCTCAGGCCATGATAGCAGCCTTTCGAATACTATGAGTACTGCAAGTTTGTATTGTGATGACATGATCACCCCTGATGAGCATGATGAACTTACATTATGTTTGGGGTGTGAAGAGTTATTAAGAAAAACTTCTTTGATAGATATGAGTGCTTTTGATATGAATATTGTCTTGCATGGATGCCATCTTTATTGTGTTGATAATTTCCATGCAAATACTTACATACAAAATATTATAAAAGAGGAGACTTTACCAAATTATGACAGGACTAATATGTGTTTTGTTCTTATTAATGAAGAGGAGAAATCCTCCAAAGTTCTTTCTATTATTTGTGATAATAAACAAGGGTATGTGGAGAAGCTCCCTTTTAAGCCTCTCCCTCCTAAAGAGGGGAAGAAGAAGAAGAAGAAGAAGAGGAGGAGTAAAAATAGAGAGGTAACGGTATCTCCCCCTAAGCATGTTGCTCATATTATAGCTTTTATTGATGAGTCTGAACTCGATGATTTTCCTATGCATGTTATTTATGAAAGTGATCATGATTGGGAGAAACACACTACTTTTGATATTGAAAAATTGTTTGGTACCAATTCTGAAAATGATGATAATAATTGTTGTACTATTATTACCATCCATGTTCTCTCCAATGATGATATAGAAAGCTCTAAACTTGTGGATTATGTGTTTGAAAATCCCTTTTCTATTAATGATTATATGCTTGATACATCTCCTCCTAGTAAAAATGATGATATGTTTACAAATGAACGCATTTTGGAAGACAACTATTTTATTGCTTGTGATGATACTATGCCTCCAATAGATGATGGTTGCAATGATGAATATGATGTTTTTAGTCCATCTACTATAAGGAGAAAATTAATTATGATTTTAATATGCCTCCAGTCTTTGATAATTATTATAAAGAAAGTTATAACATAGGCTATAATTACAATCATCCTCATGAAACTTTCCATAGTTATGGTGGTATTACCCAAAACCATCTCTTTAATATGCAACTTATCTATCATGTTTGAGTTCTTTATGATAATCCTACTCCCGTTGTTATTAATAAGAATGACTATGCTTATGTGGAGAGTAATAATTCTTTTATGCATGTGGCTCATGATAAGAATGCTTCATGTGACAGTTATATTGTAAATTTTATTCATGATGCTACTTAAAGTTATTATGAGAGAGGGAAACCATGTTTTATGCATCTCAACAATATTAAGTTTCCTCTCTTTTTAAAAAAAAATTGAAGTTGCACTTATTTTGCTTTCCTATGCTTGTTGCTTTGTGTTTTCATGACTTGTTTTTCTGCAAGATTATTTTCATAGGAAGTGGGTTAGACTTAAATGTGTTTACATTTTCTTCTTGATGCTCTCTTATTGTGATTCAACTCTTATTCTTATGTGAGCATATTTTAAAATCATTGTGCCTAGCAAAAAGGCGTTAAAGAAAAGCGCTACCAGGAGACAACCCGTTTTATTTCTCTATTTTCATTCAGTTTTTCTTTGTTTTATTTTGTGTGTTTTGCACCTGGGTGTTGTCTATTTCCTTACAAAAGCATCTATATCTTTTCTTTTGTGTTTTTGTTGAGCCAAGTAAAGCCTCTAGTGGAAAGTTGAGACTATATTTCGGATTTCTGCGCAGGAAACAGATTTCTCCTGTCCACTGTTAAATATGTATAAAATCACAGAAAATTCAAAATTACCTGAGCTTTTTGTGCTTAATCCTGGGCTATATACGCAACTTTTCTTAGTTGACCACTTTTTTATTTGAGCAACATAAGATTTCGAACAAATCGATCTTTACCTGATGTTCTGTTTTGCCAGATTTCTGCCAATTATTGCATTTGCATCTTAATCTCTTTCTTTTGGTGTTCTTTTGAGAAAAAGAGTTTTAAAACTGAACCATGTGAATTTATTATTTCGATTGCACTAACGTTGCTAATGAAGCTTGTGAGAAGTTTGGTGTGAAGGAAGTTTTCAAGGGTCAGGAGAAGAGGATGATATGATGTGATCAAGAAGAGTGAAGAGCCTAAGCTTGGGGATGCCCCAGTGGTACATCCCAGCAAATTCCAAGAAGACTCAAGTGTCTAAGCTTGGGGATGCCCAAGACATCCCCTTCTTCATCAACAAATTAGCAGGTCACTTCTAGTGAAACTATATTTTTATTCGGTCACATCTTATGTGCTTTACTTGGAGCGCCTTTTATTTTTGTTTTCAGTTTGTTTGGTTTTTTTTTGCTGTAATGAATAGTTGGATCATATCATACTTGTGTGGGAGAGAGACACACTCCATTTTTATTACTTATAACACTCTAGTTTTCTTTCTTTTTGTTCTGTGAGTGTTCACATTTTGCTAGTACTGCGTTTAGCCCTTGTTTTCATGCATCTGTTTTTGAGAGCTGTTAGTTTTAGTAGAGTTGTGTTATTACTCTAATGATTGCTTGCTGTAGCATGTAGAGAATTTTTGTTAAAACATATCTTGTATGGTTCCTGTTGGGAAAATAAACTGCTTCTTGATGTAGAATTTATAAAAGTGCTAGTAGAAGCTTGTATAGACTGTGGCTAGAACTTTTCATGCCATGCTAAATGTTATTTTAGTTTTAAATCATTGTGGTTATTGAGTATAATGAATAGCCTTAAATATCTGAGAGCGTTTAATATGTCCTTAAAGATTCATGAGTTGTTCTTGTCATAGTAAAGCATCAATATATGGTATTCTCTTTCGAATGTTTTATTTGGTTGACTTGGCGCATGCTCACACCATGTTTAAGACTACAAACCAGTCACGAAGAGCCTCCATGAACACTTAGTTTTTGTACTTGTGATACCGATTATGCTTTAATTAATGATGTTTATGTCGTTGTGCATGATTATGGCTCTTATGTTCTCTGATTTGTCGCTCCCAGTCTTTTGCTAGCCTCCATCTGTACTGATTATGGAATTCTACTCATGCATCCAAACTCTTTAAACCTAATTTTCCCATTGACTACACCATAACTACCTACATGTGGTATTTAACTGCCATTCCAAGTAAATTTCTCATGTGTTACCTTTAAAACTTTCTAAAAAATATTCCCGTTTTGTGCCCCTATTTTATCTTATGAGGACGTAAATAGAGAATCTTTATCTCATTTGTTGATTGGATTTCACACCTTGGACTAGTGGATTCATCCGATTATCCAAATGATAGAAGAGCTGGCAGCGGGGTGCCCAGCCCCAAATTAATACAAACAAATTGTGTAAACTAGTGGAGTCATCCGCTTATCTTCACTAATTTTACCCCTGATTTATCAGTCAAAGCATAATTGTGTAAACAACAGAGAAAGAGGGATGACCTTCTACCCAGTTGTGTCCTTCACATGGGAGCCGCCCTTGTGAATCCAGTTGGCTTGTGACGTATTGTATTTTATGTTTACCTTTCGTTGACATAGGCATACACCTCGCTTAAAAAATGTTTTCAATACCTCTGTTTAATAAATTAAAATCTCTACCACATGAGTAATCCCTGCTTCCCTCTGCGAAGGGCCTTTCTTCTAACTTTATGCACAGTTGAGAGAGCATTTTTGCCATTCCAAGTTCTATGTGCATTTGTCCCATAAACATCAATAATTACTTCATGATGTGATATTATTTGTTTTAGTCTTCCTCTTGAACTTTGAAAGTGTCCTGGCATTTATGTTTTGTCCCACTCTTAAGGACTACCGAAATACCACTTTTCCATGCTTTCTCTATACCTGAAACAAACGTTTATCTTTCTTTGAATTATTATCCATGATGTTTAATTTAAGATACTCTTCATGATGCAAAGTGCTTGCTATGCTTTATTATTAAAGTTCTATTTATCATGTTTGTGTTTGAAGTTCTATGATCTCAGCGTACATATGATTTTAAATTATAATGATCAAGTTTATGATAGTAACATGTCACCTCAGAATTTATTTTGTTTTATTGTTTATCTACTCGAGGACGAGTAGGAACTAAGCTTGGGGATGCTTGATACGTCATAAACGTATCCCTTATTTCTGATGTTCCATGTTGTTTTCATGTTGTTTCCCACATGTTTTCCTTACACTTTATGTCATTTTTATCGATTTTACGGACTAACCTATTGACAAGATGCCACAGAGGCAGTTCCCCGTTTTCTGCTGTTTTTAGTTTCAGAAAAGTTGTTGTGGAAATATTCTCGGAATTGGAAAATTCAAAACCCAGAAGTCTTAGAAGTCTCGGATGCTTTCACAAGTCCCGAAGAGCCCCGGAGGGGGCACACGCCACCTAGGGGTGTGGGCCCCCTGGCCACCCCTAGCATCGCCCTTTCGCCTATTTATACTCCCCCGAGGGAAAACCCTAAAAAGACCGAACTTTTCCACAAAATACATCCGTAGCTTCGCCGCCGCCACCAACAAGTTTCGGGGGGCAGATCTCTGTTCTGGCACCCTGCCGGGACGGGGAAGTGCCCCCGGAATCCATCTCCATCAATTCCACCACCATCTCAATCACCATTGCTATCTCCTATGATGAGGAGGGAGTAGTTCTCCCCCGAGGCTGAGGGCTCTACCGGTAGCTATGTGGTTCATCTTTCTCTCCCATGGTGTGATATTTATGTGATCATGAGATTTGTTATATAGTTGAATATGTAAATTGATCTTCATATGTTATGCTACTCAAGTGGTTTTGTTATCTCCGTAAACACTTTGATCACGGGGTAAAGGTGATAGTGCGTGCACCGTGTGGTTTAGGATGATATTTATATCTTGTGTTGGAAGATGAACCTACAAAATTGTCTGGGTCCCATGGTGATAGCATGGGGGTTACTTCGTTGAGAAAGTTCTTACTCTGAGGAGTGTTGTTAAAGCCCTACGCAATGATTACTGTTCATTATTCGGCCGGAGAGTGGTTCGTAATAGCATAGTGAAGAAATGATATTTATGCATTCAATTATGTTTTCATTGTTGAGAGTGTCCTCTAGTGAATGTAGGTCCCCGGGCCTTATTTCCAAGCATTGAAACACCGTTTTCCGCCTGTTCTGCTACATGTTTGATTGCTGCCATATTTATTTCATATTGTTATTATCACTTATAAGCATCCATACTACTTGTATTTTACTCTCTCTTCGACGAACTAGTGCACCTATATACCTGACAAGTATATTGGGTGGGTTGGGGACACAAGAGACTTCTCGTATCTTGATTGCAGGGTTGCTTGAGAGGGATATCTTTGACCTCTACCTCCCCGAGTTCGATAAACCTTGGGTGATCCACTTAAGGGAAACTTGGTGATGTTCTACAAACCTCTGCACTTGGAGGCCCAATACTGTCTACAAGAATAGGCGTGCGTAGACATCAAACGCGTTGACAAAACAATCGGTATCGCCAGCATACAGCTCGACTGTGGCCCGTGAGTGCATATATGCATATGAAACGAACAGTCTCACGTATGCTGGCGAATCTGGATTACTTGTATTCACAGTCGATGAACTGAACGATGTATCACACCTTTTGTTAAACCTTTTATGCCGGAGGTAGAACAAAATAATCGGTATCGCCAGCATACAGCCCCACCGTGGATCCTAAGTGCATATATGCATAACAAATGCACGGTAGGACGTATGCTGGCGACTGCGGATGATTTGTATTCGGTCGATAAACTGAATGATATATGCAAGGAATCCGAGAGGTGGGCTATATATAGGGTCCTTTGGCTCACAAAGTGTTGTGCTAGGGTTTCGATCGATCCAACGGTTAAAGCGCTCGAAAGAAGCACACCCATGATCCAACAACTCACAAGAGGTACAAAGAAACACACGATCCGTGTGATTCTTCCTGATTGGTGGAATTCAGACGCTCGAGAACTACCACTGATCCAACGGCTTACAAGAGCTACAAAGAAACACACCCGCTGATCCAACGACTCACAAGAGCTAGAAAGGAACACACGATCCGTGTGATTCTTCCTGATTGGTGTTATGGCCAAATACATGGCATAATTTGTTATAATAAGCCCATATTGCACACAAACGTTCAGCTTGGAAGCACGGACAATGTTGATGAAGGAATTTATTTTTTTAACTGAATAAAAAAACATTTTCCATTTTCGGACTGTCAGAAATGGTTTTTTTTGTGAAGGACCTACCACAAACATGTTGCAAAACTTGGGGGCTTGATTTTTTTTAACATGCTACGACATGTGATATAACCAAATAAACAATCTGATTTCTAAGAAAATATTTCCATCCAGATATTTTGAAAATCACAAGTTTCTGCCAATTCAGCTCGAAACGGGACAAATATGAACCACATGCGCCTCGTAATTTGCTCATAAATTTTGGCAAAAATCATTTTTAGGTACTCAACTACCTATTTCAATAGATATCCACAGTCATGCCCGCTGTCTTGACTTTCTCGTAAAATGGGCTGAGAAAATTCCAGTAAATTCAAAAAACACTCAATAACGCGAGACCTTCGCCTGGTGTCATTACATATGTACTAGTATCCAACAAAAATAGTAAACTTGGAATACGATAGTTCTGCTGAAAAAGTGTTCAGAAAAAAGAGGTATCTCCTCCTAACATTCTAGGGTTTTGGTTGAAATGATGGGTGTTATGGCCAAATACATGGCATAGTTTGTTATAATGAGCCCATATTGCACACAAACGTGCATCTTGTAAGCACGGACAATGTGGATGAAGGAGTTTTGACGAGTGGCGCGGGAGTTGTGCCGCGTGGCGCGGGAGTTATGTCGCGTTGCCGCATGGCGCGAGAGTTGTGTCGCGTGGCCACGAGCGCGTGGTATATATAAACTGTCGCGCCTCAAGCGTCTTCTCCTATCCACGCATCCACACCTATACACGCATCGTCGCGCCGCCACCATGCCTCCGAGGAGGAACAACATCACTGGCTTCTGCGGCGTCCGAGCACGGCCAAACGGAATGCTCACCAGATATCCGCTACGGGGACGAATGCATCCCCCTCGGCTCCTTTGCGACGGCGGCGGAGGCCGCCTGCGCCTGGGACGCGGCGGCCTGGTGCCTCAACCTCCCGCGTTTGCTGATGTACTTCAACGACTGCCACACCCTCTTGGAAACGGAGGCCAGGGCGCCGACTCCGGAGATCGTCACCGCCGCCGACCACCGCCACCTCCGCCACCGTGCGTTTCATGTCCTAGTCGACGCTAGGGACGACCGCGTCATCCGCGAGTATTACCGGAACAATTCGGGGGAGGAGAGCGCTGACGAGGAGCTCTGGCAGACCCGCGCGGCTGAGTGGGCAGAGCGCCGCTTCAAACGCCACCTCGCGTTAGAGGCCGCCCGGGAGGCAAGGACGAAGGCGCTGCAAGAGCTCCGTCAAGCCGACCATGCCGGCGAAGTCTAGGCCTCCGTGAAGGGGTCGTTGCATAGAAAACAAAAAAATTCCTACGCGAGAGACACCCGAAAAGCCAAGATCTAATCTAGGAGACGAAGTGCAACTGGCAAATAGAGGGTTAAGGAGAACACATACCCTCGAAGACACAAAGCATTACGAGATCAAATCTCGTTGTTGGCGTAGTCGTACTCACACCGATCCCGATAGCGAGAAGAAGTGCACCGCATCCGACGGTGCCTCAGTGATCGGTCACACGTACGGTTGATGACGACCTCCGTTCCCTCGATCCAGCGGGGCGCGGAAGTAGAGGATCCCTCGGAACTCCAGCAGCACGACGGCGTGGTGTGGTGGAGAAAACATTGCTCAGGGCTTCGGCAAGCGCACGAACAAGTGGTGGAGCAGTGGGAGGAGGGAGGAAGAGATGACACAAGTGTGTGTGGGGGGGAGGGAGGGAGCTTCCACCCCTCCTTTTATAGGAGGGGATGGCAACCACGAATCTTTGGCTGTCTCCACCTCTCCCTCATCATGTGAGTGGAGTCTCCACTCAACCCACTCATTCTTCCATTAATTCCCACTCAAAATCCCAAGGGTTTTCTTTAATAAATAAATAAAACAATTTTATTTCTTTATTTTAATATTTGTTAATTCCATTAACAAACATTAACATATAACCCCTGGAGTTAGTTGTTAAATCTATTAACAACCATTTGATAAGAATCCCCTTGAACTATTTCAAAATTACCCGAAACAATTTCGGTGAGTATTTCAATATTCCCCGAAACAATTTCGGTGTTGTCCAAACTTTTCTCCGATATTCCGTATCCTCTCAAATGTGTCATCGAACCTTAAGTGTGTCACCCTACGGTTCGTGAATAATGTAGACATGATCGAGACTCCTCTCCGATCAATAATCAACAGCGGGATCTGGAAATCCGTGATGACTCCTATATATTCAACGATGACTCTCGTGATCGTGTGAACCATCAACGTCGTGACTAATTCCCTTTGTCTCGCGATATTTCACTTGTCCGAGATTCGATCATTGGTATCAACCATACCTTGTTCAATCTCGTTACCGACAAGTACTCTTTTCTCGTTCCCATGATATAACATCCTTGTGATCATATCACGTGCTTGCAAGCGGTTTCGATGTGATATCACCGAGAGGGCCCAGAGTATATCTCTCCGTCATTTTGGATGGACAAATCCCACTCTTGATCCATGAGCCTCAACTAATAATTTCCGAATACCTAACGGCACCTTTATAGTCACCCTGTTACGGTGTGACGTTTGATGACATCAAAACACCCTTCCGGTATCAGTGATTGACATAATCTCATGGTCTAAGGAATAAGTTACTTCGTACACAAGATATAACAATATAAACTAAACGACTTGATCGTATTGTTATCTTGATATTTGGTATGTGTTCATCACATCATTCTTCTAATGACATGACCTCGTTATTAACAACATCCAATGTTCATGATCAGGAAACCTTGACCATCTATTAATCAACGAGCTAGTTAAAAGAGAGACTTCACTAGGAACGATTGTTTGTTTATTAAACACACATGTATCAACGTTTCCGGTTAATACAATTCTAGCATGAGAAATAAACATTTATCATAAACAAGGAATAAGATAATAACCACTTATTATTTCCTCTCGGGCATATTCCCTTCAGTATCCCACTTGCACTAGAGTCAATAATCTAGTCTGTAAGCACTAAACACATATGGCGTTCCAGTGTTATTTCCATGCTTCGCATGTGGTAAACATCATCAAAAAGATCTGAACTGTTCAGGTTCTATTGTATTTGCATGTTCTTTGCGTCTACACGCATCACTCATTCTCTTATGAGATGGCTTTGTATATACATGGTCAATCGGTGGAACCTTGATTCCTCAGCTTAAACTAATGTCACTAACATTGTGAAAATGTAGCTTCATAGTGTTAGCATTCTTGGAAATTCACAAAGTTCCGGTGATACTTTAATTCCTCAGCTTAAACTAATGTTACTAACATTGTGAAAATGTAGCTTCATAGTGTCAGCATTCTTGGAAATTCACCAAGTTCAATAAAGAACTCCTTGACACAAAATACGCTTACTATCAGTTGTCAACATAACGATATGAAGTGTTTGAAGAGAAAATTAAAAAAAAACCCATGGAACTTTATTTGCATGCTAGTAGCAATTTTATTAGTATGAATTTTTTTGAACACCATTATTGGTAATGCTATGGAAAGATCTAAACTTGGGGAAGCTAGTTTTGATGAATATGATATTTTTTATCCCCCAAGTTTTGAGGAGGAAATTATCTTTGATGATACTTTGACTCCAATATATGATGATTACCATGATGAATATGTTATTTGAAGTCCACCTACTATTGAGTAGAAAACTCATTATGATTATAATAGGCCTCCTATATTTGATGATTATGGTGAAGAATAATAATGATAACTATTTTGTTGAATTTTCTCCCACTTCTATTAATAAGAATGACTATGCTTATGTGGAGAGTATTAATTCTTTTATGCATGTGGCTCATGATAAGAATGTTTTATGTGATATTTATATTGTTGATTTTATTCATGATCCTACTAAAAGTTATTATGCGAGAGCGAAACATAGTCTTATGCATCTAAAAAATATAAAGTTTCCCCTCTTTTTGTTGAAAATTTTGAAGTTGCACTTGTTCTGCTTTCCTATGCTTGTTGCTTTGTGCCTTCATGACTTGTTTTTCTATAATATTATTTTTCATAGGAAGTGGGTTAGATTTACATTTTTTTTAGATTTTCTTCTTGATGCTCTCTTTTGCTTCAACTCATATTTATCGTGTGAGCATCTTATCAAATTATCATGCCTAGCTAAAAGACGTTAAAGAAAAGCACTTCTTGGGAGATAACCCATGATTTTATTTTTGCTTTGTTTTTATCTTTTTTATTTGAATCAAGGGGTTGTATACTTCTGTACTAACTCCTTTGTATCTTTCTTTTCATGTTTTAATAGTGCCAAATAAAGGTTCTGACAAGAGCTGGAGTTGGTTTTCGGATTTTTGCGCAGGAAACAGATTTCAGATGTCCACCGTAAAAAATCGTGAAAAATTCAGAAAGATCACAATGACCTTAAATTTTTGTGCTTGTTTCTCGGCTGATTCCCCAACTATGTCGCTCTTTAAGTTATTCGATTTGAGCAACATAAGTGTACCAAAAAAATCGTCATTACAGACTGTTCTGGTTTTGGCAGATTGTGTCATTATTCTTGCATTTGCTCTCTTTTAGGATGTCAAGTGGATTTCTTTGCTTCATGAAACATCAGTGGCTGTAGCTAATGTTTATAAGTATCAATAGAATTTTGCAATACAGTACCCACATATTTTTTATTGTTGCACTAACCCTCTAATGTGAACTACTGTTTGAGTATGGTGTAAAGGAAGTTTTCAAGTGTCAAGAGAAGAGGTGATATATGTGATAAAAAAGAGTGCAAGATCAAAGCTTGGGGATGACTCCATTGTTCATCCAAGCATATTTTTAGAAGACTCAAGCATATATCACCTCAAAACATGTGAACAAGTTCGGTTTAAGCTCACATAATGAGTAGTCAAAACAAGCTGGACTTTCCTTTTAAAACAAAGTCAAAGATTTGGGTCTTCGGCTATTTCCGCGCGACCGCCGCCGGCGGCGCGCCGCCTCCTCTACAGACCTCCTCCCTTCTTCCTCCTCTCGCGCGGCCATCGCCCCCCAAGGCGGCCGCCGCACCCCCATCACGTCCCTCTTTCAGACCTCCTTCTGAGCCTCCCCGGTCGCCGCCGCCGGGCGTGGTCCCGGGCATTGTCCCGGGCGGCGCCGGCGGCGGGGGCCTGCCTTTCCATGCAGCGTGGAGGGCTGGTCGGGGCCTCTCCCCTCCTCGGCGGCGGTGCTCCTCGGGAGGTTCGGGTCCGGCGCGGCCGGGTGACGAGGATGACGGTGGTCTCCGACGCGGTGCTCTAAGCTGCAGTTGGCGTCGGCGGCTTGCTGGGCGAGGCCCTCAGATGGGCTTGGCGGGCCCAGATGGGCTCGGTCGGGCCGGGGCTGTGGCGGCTGGATCACCCTGGAGGCGATGGCAGCGGCTGGTCTGGGTCGACGGGGACGACACTGCGGCCTGCTTATCACAGCAGGGCGGCCGGGGCTTTACGAGCCCATCCGGGTTCGGCCGAGCCCGACGGGGCTTGGTGTGCCCCCGCTGCTCTGTCCGGCCGATGACTGCCTTTTGGCGGTGGAGGCGGGTACCTCCAGCGGGCTACGGGGTTGTTGTCTTTCGTCCGGAATATGTCTGGTGTCGCCGTCTTCCACACCGTCTACCGGGGTCACGAAGGGACCGATGAAGATGGCTCAAGATCATCGTGGCGTGTATTGGTGGCTGGAGATGCTCGGTGATGGTACCCCTCGCGCCGGGTTGGTTTGTGAGTAGGGGTTGGGAGAAATCCCTGTTAGCTAGTCTGACCCGGGCGCGGTGCCGCCGTCGTGTGGCACCAGTCCTTCATGGAGGGCGCCGTCGGAATCCCTGCCCACTACTACCCGTGTCGGGGGAAACCCTAGGACCTCTGGTCCGGGTAGCAACGTTGTGTCGACAGTGCTTCCCTCCTTGGAGGGGCTGCTTGGCACGAGGTGCGTTGGGGTACCTGGTACGCGGTGGGACGAAGATGGAGGGCGCAGCGGTGGCGGGTCATCTTTACTTGGGCACCTCGCCTCGACTTTCATTTTTCTTCTCTCTCTCTCTTTTCTCTTTGGGCTTATGTTGTTGTTGCCCCAGCATTCGGTTTTGGTTCAAACTATTGTTTCGGACTTTCGTGTGGTTGCTATATTAATATATCGGGGCGAAAGCCTATTTCGGCAAAGATTTGGGTCTTTCCATTAAAAATGAGTCACGAGATATATGTATATCCACCTTACAAAGGATCCCTCTACTCTATCCGAATAAAATGACCCAAATGTTCTATGCACACTAACAGTTACATTTGCGCTTCTTCCTTGATCTGAACAATAATGAAGGATGGCAAGGTGGCTACGTGCCCCAAAAACTCTTGCATTACTAATTTACTATAATTCCAAATCTCTGATGTGACAAGCATATTGAGGAGCGAGACTATGTATTTTCTGCTACAACCCAGCCGCAATCCAAAACACAAAAAGGTAGCGGTGGAGAATTTTAGTCGGGTTGGCTAGCAGCATACTATCAACTACAAGAAATTTCGATGCTATATGCTTTAGGCTTTAGCACTTTCAATATTTAATTCATGTTTAATGCATGGAGGGAGAACCCATCAGGGCAAACAGTGAAGAAACACATAGTAGTTTGTTGTATTTAGCTTAATTTCACAAGAATCTGGTAGTATCACCACGTAATTTCACAAGAGTTTCTACCTGTGCATGTATCGTCATTATTGTATTGTGCCCGCTAGCTAGTGCAAAAAGATGAGCTTCGTGACAAAAAGAGTCAACGGGGAATAGTATACATTAAATTTCAGCCTGATGTGTTAACAAAATAAATATATTCATAACGAAATCTTGTTGCGAGGCTGTGACCTTGAGACTAGCTGCCTAGGATCCAAGAATCAGAGCTGAGAAGCATTGCAGGAAAGGGAAGGCAGAGGTAGAGGGGTAAGCACTGAACTTTTAGGTGTTAGTTCGGCTCGACACTTTTTGTTCAGATCGAAAAGCATGGTGGAATCGGAATGGGCTCGCCCTCCATCGCCGTGTCGAATAGGTGAGCCCGGCTGGAACGTCGCGTAGCTGCTGAGCAGGATGTCCGTCGGGTTGTGACAGAAGGCCGTGATGAGGACGCGAGCACGTTCAGAAAGAGTACTCTGTAGTCTGTA